>JAOTRO020129974.1:0-13263 GCA_028566515.2 Pyracantha coccinea | reverse complement strand
GAGTTGTGTAGAGTGTTTGAGAGTTTGAGCATCTAAGTGTGAGGATGTATGTGTGTGAGAGAGTTGGGCTTTTCTTTGTCTTGGAGCCTTGTAATTATAGGCTCTCCAATTCTTGATTGAGGCTTGATTTGGTTCTTGATTTTGGACTTGATTTTGGACTTGATTAATTGACGAAGAACCCAAAACTTTATTTAAGCTTGGTTTGTGATTTGGCTTCATCAAATAATCTTTGATTTAAACAAATAATCTTTGACTTAAATCAAATAAATCAATCACATTTCATCCTTAATTTTGCAATCCTTGATTTGACCAGTCTCCCCCAATTTGACATTTCATATGTTTTAAATATAAATTAATTAATTTGTTTGATTTAGATTCAAATCAATTAAAGAATTAATAATTGTAATTCCTTAATTACTTTCCGTCAATGGTGTCGCTCTTAATGACTCATCTAGTTTTCATGAGTCATGTGCCATGTGTATGATTTGTGAGAGATACAGTGCACACCACGTAAACCCTGACATGTCAAAATTTTAATGTGTCGGTGAGTATTTATCTCATCAAAATTTTGATGCCTATATATGCCCCCACTTCAAGATGTGGTGTATATATGTACTTGTCACTTGAAGAATGAGTGTTTTGAAGTCTCTCAACATAGAACTTGATTTAAGGGCGATGAACACTTGATCTTGAATAAGGCTTGAAGTTTCTTCAAGGCCCTCGAGGCTTGATCTTGAATGAAACAGGACCACAAGGAATTTCACGTGGTGAATGGTCTTTGGCTTTAGTGGTGATGAGTCGACACGTGTTTATTGTGCTTGTTGATTCTCCATGAGCTTGATGAAGAACATGAGTGTTCGGGTGCTTGCATTGTGTCTTTTGACTTTGTAAGCCTTGAAACATGATTCATTAACTTGTGATTTGAAGTCACCCTCAAAGTAGGTTAGCAAGTGATTTCATGCTTACTTAAGGTACCACCATTAATGTGAAATAAATGGAGAGGCATACGAAAGCTAATTGAGATGGATGATATGCAATTGCTTGCTTTAACTCCTTTTTCTTTTGGCTAAGATGTACACCCTTTATACAAATGGCACCATAAAGCTTTAGTAGACTTAGCTCTTCCCTCAGGGATGCGGTGAGTTACAGAGTGTGTAATGGCTCAACACTACCTCGAGAATGTAGGGAGCCTTAGGGAATGTAATGAAAGTAAATCGGACATAAAACGAAAAGTCCAAAAACTTTAAAACGCAGTTTTAGGAGTCTAAACGACTTAGGATGACCGAAATCCACCTTATGTCACGTTAAAGCAATTACTTCAAAATGGGATGTCGTGCTCTTTTTGAAAATGTATCATGGACCCAAAATGAAGCTCGGACAACAAATCGGCAAATTCAATCTGCATCATTTTGCTTGCGTTTCTTTCTCAATTTTTTTTTCTCTCCCTTTTTTCCTGATTCATCTATGATCAAATTTTCCTTTTCCTGGTTCCTTTCGATTTTTCGTTTTCCTAATTTCTTCGATTGATTCCCTTTGACTTGCAAAAGGATTTTCTTTCCTCATGTTGTGCGGATTCATTGACTGATTGCTTGAACTTCAAGCCTTCATGAGTCAATAAATTGGCCAAAATAGCAAACCCTAAATCGCAGGACTTTCTTTTCTGTTTCCCTATTCTTGGGCCATCAGTGCTACTTTATGTCGTTCACTTGTTGAGGTACGTTTGCAATCTCGACTAATCTTTGGTTTCTTTGCAAATTGATCGAGCTATCGACCGTGATACTTGCTGACATATATGTTCTTGCAGGTACCAACATTTGTGGAATTCCGCGTCGTCTTCAGTTTCTACCTTCTGCGATTCAAGCTCATGTGTTGTCTCCATCTACGGTTTTGTACAGTCAATGGCGGCTCCCTGCTATTTGGGTTTGCCGCTGCTTTCTGTGGATTTTATTGCCAGCCTTCGCTGCTCTGTTACTCGCACGCTGCTGCTGCGATTCTGCTGCTTATGGACTGTACTGCCCGCAACTTCTGGATTGCACTGAACTGCACACCGCTGCCTCTAGATTGCTGCCTATTTCCTGCCCTGCTCGCTACCAGCTGCTGCAACTGCTGCCTGTGGCTATTTTCTGCATTTGCTGCCAGCTCTCAACACTATTTCTGCCCGTTGCAATTGCCGTTGTGACTGCCATTGCTGTGACTTCTCATTGCATTGCCGCTAAGACAACAAATTGCCCTGCCTGAGTGACGACAAACTACACTGCTGCTGTGACGACAAGCTGCAATGCCGCTGTGACTTCTCACCGCACTGACCACTACTGCCGCTGCTTGCTGCGAATTGTTTGCTGGTTTTTCGCGCATTACATTCTGTCTGCTGTGCACTACCACTGCCCGCTGTCGCCACTATTTGTTGCACATTGTTTGTTGTTTCGCACACATTGCTTGATGTTTTGCCGTGCACTGCCTATTGTGCACTGCAGCTACGACTACTGCTTACAGTGTGCCGTCCTACTACTTTCCTACTGCTATGACTGCCCGCTGTCTGTTGCCGCTACAATATCCGTTAACCACTGCGACATCCGCTACCCTCCACGACATCCGTTGTTTGCTTGTTGCTCGTTACTGCATCGTTGTTCCTCATGAGATGCACTTTTCGATTTGGCGCTCAAATTGGACATTAGCTTCAATGACCTCGAGACAACCCCGACAAGGAATGATTGTCCGCTAAAATTGTTTCCTGGGACTTGGTCTTCTTCCTGTGGTCTTTGCCCTGACATGAAGGAGGAACACAAATCACCTCTTCCCCTTCACCGTCTCTTCTCGACGTAGACATTGCCCACCTCACCGTAACCCCGGCGAGCTTTCTCTTGTTGCCTCAACAGCCCACCTCGTCCAGCTCGATTCACGGTGCTGCCAAGGTAAGTCACTGTGTTTGTAGCTAGCTACTAGATCTGTTTATGATATATGAATTTGTGAATTAGGGGTTAGGGATTTAGTTAATTTTAGAGGCAAAGTTTGGATGAGTAAACTTTAAGCTGAGATTTTCAGTTATAGGGGATTTAAAAAGTTGCAATTCTCCAAGCAACTTGTTTAAGCGGAACTTGGTGGAGTTGTTAATTGCTTCCTGCATAGGCATAGGCGTTGCTTATGACATTCTTATCAGAATTTGTGTGCCTCATGGTGTTCGATAAAATGCTAGAAAGAAAATTGGTTTGCTTAATTGCACAACTAAATCTTAGATGATTTACATTTCACAATTTGACAGAGCGGGTTGGTCTCTTTGGTCAAACATTTACTGCAAGAAAAGTATTTCACAGCTCCACAATGGTTCTTTGGTCACAATTGGACTAAGCGGAGGGTGTTTTTCATTTTTTTAAAACAATTTTTAGTTTAAAAAAAAATGGAATCAAACCCAAGCCGAATTGAAAGAAACCGAACCGAATAAAAAAACAAAAACAACTGAACTGAATAGTCATTTCAGTTCAATTTTTGGTTTCAGCAAATCGTTGTTAGCAATGACATGAGTGTAATGTAGTGTGTGAGTGTGTGATATGGGCTGCCAGAACACATTCCCAAATCGTTGTTGGCAATTACATAACTGGTGCCGGTCTCATGCTCATGTTCCTTTGCACTTTCATCAATTACTTAATTTCTTGCAAAGTGGTCTTCTACTACATTGGTGAGAAAGAGTGTTGTTTTTGCATCACAGCATAAGTTTGAACCCCTAAGTTCTCTAATCTAATATCTAATCTAACATATCTATCATTCGACAAAACAATTTTTTAAAATTAATTCTTGCTTTTATTTTTGTAAAATATATTCCTTGTTCCCCAAACAAACAGTTTTACACGCAACTGAAAAATAAGTAAAAAAAGGAGAGTAATAATTGGCCTCCAACTTCTTGACTAAATTATTGAAATACAATTTGCATCTCAGAAACACAAACACAAAAGGCAAAGAGGGAAAAGAAGAGAGAGAGAGAGAGAGAGAGAGAGATGGCGGTGGAATTGGTGGAGCTCTGCATACAAGCCGCCTCTGAAAGCAGAGACAGCGTCGAGAAATGGCGGAGGCAGCGACGGAGTCTCGAGCGCTTGCCTCCTCAGCTCGCCGACTCTCTCCTTCGCCGCCTCATCTCCCGCCGCCTCCTCTTCCCTTCCTTACTCGAGTAAGTTTCCCACCTTCTTTTCTGTTTGTTTCCCGAGAAACCCGTGTCCAAAATCTAACAAAACTGCTGCAAAATTACTTGATTTTAAAGAAATTCGATTACTTGATGATGTGAATTAAATGGGTTGTGGGGATTCGGCGTAGATTATTCAAAAACAGCGTGGAGGAGGTTGATTTGCGAGGGGAGAGCTCCGTTGACGCCGAATGGATTGCATACCTAGGGGCATTTCGGTACTTGCGATCTTTGAACGTTTCTGATTGCCGTAGACTCACTGCCTCTGCTCTTTGGCCGATTACTGGTACAATGCTATTTCTATAAATTTTTTGACCGCAATTAAAAGAAAGATTGAATTTTTATCATGGGTTTTAATAAGTTCCTACAATTTTGCTGGGTTTTTTAGGGATGGAGAGTTTGAGGGAGTTGGACTTTTCGAGATGCTCCAAGGTTAGTGATGCTGGGATTAGGCATCTTCTATCTATTACAACATTGGAAAAGTTGTGCATTTCTGAAACAGGTGTGTCGGCGAACGGGGTTATGCTTCTCGCTTCGTTGAGAAACTTGTCTCTCCTGGACTTGGGTGGTTTGCCTGTTACTGATCAAGCACTGAGTTGTCTTCAGGTAATTTGGTTTTCGGATGCTTACGCTCATGTTTTGGTCATTGATTGATAGAAATTATCGGTATTGACAATGCAATTTTTGTCTTTTTCTTAAACTGTATGCTTTTCTTAGGCTATCACTGAAGTAAAGACATGATATTTGTAAACGTCGTTTTAGCTTGATCTTCAAAATTTCTGTTGTATATTTCATGTGGTTTGATAGAATTTGGCCTTGAGATCTTCGCAGCTGAACTTAATACGTTCACTTTTGATGCACGCAGTTTTATCTGCCTTTTACAGTTCATACGTGATTCTTTTCCTTCATTCAATGTTTACTGGATGTTTCAAAGTTGATTCCTGGATATTTATATTCACTCGACAGCTGCCATTTCACCCTACACTTCTGTTTTGTAATATTTTTTCTCAGGTACTTACTAAACTGCGGTACCTTGATCTTTGGGGGAGTAAAATATCTGACAAAGGTGCTGCTCTTTTTCAAGCGTTTCCCAAGTTGAGTTTCCTCAATCTGGCTTGGACCAGTGTGACGAAGTTGCCAAATTTGTCATCGCTCGAATGTCTAAACATGAGTAATTGTACAATTAATTCTCTACTTCAGGTGTCATTCACCAGCTCTAATTGTACAATTAGAGCTCCTTTGGCTAAGCTGCTTGTTTCTGGAGCTACA
The DNA here is from genome assembly GCA_028566515.2 of Pyracantha coccinea. Lineage (NCBI taxonomy): Eukaryota > Viridiplantae > Streptophyta > Magnoliopsida > Rosales > Rosaceae > Pyracantha > Pyracantha coccinea. The sequence continues at coordinate 7,823 of JAOTRO020129974.1, read as the reverse complement.
TTTGGGGACGAGTTTGAAGCCTTCCATCATATTGAAAAAAGTTTTTTGACCTTTTTGGATTTATCAAACTCCTCGCTTCAGAAATTCTACTTTTTATCTCATCTAAATGCTCTGGAACACTTGGATCTCAGCTCTAATACAATAGGGGATGATTGGCTTGAACTAATTGCACGAATTGGAGTAAATTTGAAATATCTAAATCTTAGCCGCACCAGAGTCAGCTCTGCTGGAGTTGGAGTTGTCACTGGACATGTACCCAATCTTGAGTTCTTTTCAGTATCTCATACATCGGTTGATGATGTTGCCGTATCATATATTAGCATGATGCCATCTGTGAAATTTATTGACTTGAGCAATACGAACATTAAAGGTATGGTATACAAATGCTAGAGCCCTGGTTTTGTCCAGAATTATGCAGTGATTTTCTAATCACTGCATATGGTGAAGTGAACAATTTTCAGCTGCAGGAATTTGTGGCATAATTATATGTGTTTTTCTTTTCTCAGGTGTCATTCACCAGGTTGAACCCGAGTCAGCTCCAGTTATCTCGCTGTCAGCACTTCAAAGTCTCCGACACTTAGAAAAGTTGAATTTGAAGGATACAAAAGTTACAGATGCAGCTCTTGACCCTTTAAAGAGCTTCCATGAGTTAACCGATTTAACACTGAAAAGTGCGTCTCTTACAGACAACTCGCTTTACCACACATCATCTATACCAAAGCTCAAAAATCTTTGCGTTCATGATGGTGTTCTGACCAATTCCGGGCTCAATTCATATAAACCTCCACCGACCCTAAGAATGATGGACCTGAGTGGTTGTTGGCTCTTAACCGAGGATGCAATCTCATCCTTCTGTAAAGCTCATCCTCAGATTGAATTAAGGCATGAACTTGTTCACATCTCTCCGTCAAAGCAGATTGTTTCTAATAGCCCATCTTCTTCACGATCAAATAGAAAGGCTTCACAGGCGAAGCAGAAGCAGAAGCAGGAAAATGTACCAGTGTTGCCAGGTTTTCTAGGTAAAATTTATACATAAACATTTTCTTCTGCAGCAGCGTTTATACGAATCATGTAATTTAACTCCAAGTTTTATGAACCAGATCAAAGATTGAAGTATAGTAGAGAGGAGCTACTCGCACTGCAGTACTCATCGTTATCCCTTGCGCCGCCTCCTGATCAGGGCGCTGTATTACCTAACACACAATCGGATTAAGCTGGAGCAGTTCGCACGGCTGCATCCAGATTATTACAACTCATCACCCTAGTACTTGTCTGCCATGGTAATCTTGTGCTTTTTTATCAAGTTGAGATCCTTTTTCTGTTTCTTTTCCGAGGATGTCTACAAGTCAATGTAGAAAATGAGATTGGTGTCGTTTCTGTACTGTATTGCGTCGATGTGGATCTGGACATAAACTTTTCTCATAATCGGAGGCGACATGCCGTTTTGTGGTTGTCAAATTTCAATCAACCCCATTGTCATTCCTTTGTTTCTGTAGTAGGATTATAAAGATAAGTTTTCTTCATGTCTAATTCTCATTCCCATGCCCTCAAAGCGAAAATCGCTCACCATGTCCATGAAAATATCTTGAATGTATAGTGAGTTACTCCAATTCAATCCGAGACGAGGCCCTTACGTGCTTTGATCTCCAAGGAAATTCCCTTGATCATCAAATCAGCGGTAGTTCTTGTGTCGGGAAACATTTGCTTACCTCATGTGCATGGGTGAATACTCGTTAACTATTACTTAAGTTACAAATAACCTGCAAGTGATGGATTGCTTTGGTGGAATTTTTCTTTAACTCACTACATCCTAAGTTCAAACACTCTCCTTACTCTTAGTGTAAACTAGAAATGCGCCCGCGCTCTGTTGCAGGTGGTGAATGTATTATCCAAGACAAACGTGAGTAATTTCCGCTCATGTTCTCATTAAGATATGATGAGGACTTAAATTTGGAAAATCATATCTGAGCGACCATGCTCGGGCCTTCCCTCTCTGTTTCTCTCCCCGAAATCCCGACGACCCATTCTCTTTCTCTCACTGTCACCCTCCCAGTCACCAATTCGAACATTGGGGCACTGACATCCCAACCTCTCCCTCTCTCTCTCTCTCTCTCTCTCTCATTTCTAGACTCTCACCCACTCCCACTGCGGCTCAGAGAGAAACGAAATGAACCCTCACCCTCTGCAACAAACCCAAAATCCTCATCCACTCCCTCAATCCCATCGACCCAGACTGCCAGACACCCCAACTCGGAATAACTAAAAGACCCATGCCTTTTTCAATCCATCTGTTGGTTTTGGAATGCAGAGAGGGCAAAAAGGGTTTCAGGCCTTGAACCTCTTCAATGCGCTGTGTCAGCCACTGCACAAACCAACACCGAATCTCACGTTGGGCCAAAAAAAAAACCCAAAATCAGCTCAGTGGTAGAGTTGTAAATGTAGCAAGATCGAGTGGCAACGATTTGACCATGGCTAAGCTACAGTTACAGTCAAATCCCTCGTCAATTTTAGAATAGATAATTAGTGTCGAATATCGCTTGCTTGTTTTTAGAAAGTCAACTAACCCTCAACTAAAACCCTTGAGAAAAGACAAAAAAGACAACTAATTAAGTTACAAAGCCTTGTAGATGCGTTTTATTGTAGTCGCGGAAAGCAATCATGTATATGCAGTATGGTGCAGGTAGGAATGTCCATCGACTTTCCTCCCTCTAACGACTAACTATTTAACCCACAAACTGTATCGTTTGTCAAAAGAAAAACAAGTTACAAAACCCTCGACTATTAATGAAAGTTGCCAAACCCTCAACTATTAATTAAAGTTGCAAACCATTGAGAAAAGACGAGTAATTCTCGGCCAAACATCTAAAGTTAAAGCAAACTTTTCTATTATCCCAAAAGAATTGTTTGGAGAGGGAATTGATGGGACTGCTTGTATTAGAGCATCTGTAATAAGGCTAGTAAAAAATTGGTTAAATTTGATTTCAAATGACACAAAAGTTGTTATAGCTAGCCTTTAATAATGCTACACTAGCAATGCTTGCTAGTTTTGACTAAAATTAAATCTTTAATTACACAAGCAATGCTCGCTAGTTACCCCGCATGCGGGTTGGCCTAAACACTTCGGCTACCCTGCATACGGCTTGGCCGTATAGCGGATAACTAGGTCATCTAATCCCACACATAAATGTACATGAAAAAAAAATAGCATAGAGTGCAACAGCAAAATTGGTGAAGAGAAGACTCAAAGTTGATTGTTTAGCTCATTCGGATGAACATGTATGTGCATATTTTCAAAAGTACACTCACATTCAGTAAACATAACTTATCAGGTGTGTACAGATAAGCATATGTACAGTCACAAATATAAAAACAGAGAAACTAGAATAGAATTTGTCAAATTGAACAACGTCTTTGGGGTTTCTGGCTCCGCATTTGTATATCTTTCCGGCATCGGCCTTATTTTGCACTCTTGTACATGTTATCGATCAAATCCTGTGCATCAAAAGAATTTCCAGTCAGCACCATCCCCGGCACTAACATATAAGAAGTAATCGATCATAAATGAAACTCAGAGAAATTGATCGGGTGAAATTTTGAACATAAATAATTGCTCATAGAAATTCATGCACCAAAGTCTTGAACAGCGAAAAAATTGTTGTGCAACAAGGAATTTCCGTTTATTTAACTAATCCGCTTGGATGATCCATACAACGCAGTGACGGTAATCATTAAAACCTATCTCATCCCAACTTCATGTCATAATGGATTGACAGACGCAAACCATTCACAGAACGTATGTATTCTTAGGTCCCTATATCAGATACCAAGTTTCATGACTTCAGATAATGCTAAGAATGCTTTTTGAACTGTATCCATGCAGTGACAAATATACAAGACTCGCAAAAATCATGCGATAATATTAGATTACCATAGTGGTGCAAGGGTGTTAAACACGGCATGCACACTTCACATAATGTGCAGTGTAACTAAAAACAAGAATTTAGAAATTTCATAGAGAAAATAACAGGATAAGAGCTACCTTGTAGTATTTAAGCAACTGGGGTCTCTTTTTCTTGTATGTTGGAGTGATAAGGTCACGCTCCATGTCAAATGGTTCTTGGTCGAGGTGAACACCTTTAATAACCTCAAAACCTTTCAACTGCCAAAAACAACACGAGCATCACAAAAAGTTTCACAAAATTCTTCAAAAGCGAAAAATAATTCTGTGACCACCGATGACTACAAATTTAAGGTACTCAAATTAAGAAAGGAGAAACCTTTTTCTCTTTAGCAATCTTGTTGAGCTCTCCAAGTATGTGTTCTTTCACCTTTGCATTTCCACAAAGAGAATTGAAGTCACCAGATATACCATTTTGTTGAGCCCAACTTTCAACTGCTTGCTTGTTGGGATTAACTACCGCAACCAGGAAGGACTCAAAACTGTTCCCATAAACCCATATCTAAAATTGGCAGGAAAAAAATCACGAATCACCAGACTAGTACAAATTCATAGCAAGAAGTAGAAACAAATCCCACTATAGTTAAAGCAGAAAAGGCATACCGCGTCAATATCAGAAACAAGTCCATAAATATTCTCCAAGTTTTCAACTGCAACATATTCTCCTTGAGAAAGCTTGAAAATATTCTTCTTTCGGTCAATGATTTTCAAGCTTCCATCTGGTTGCCACTCACCAACATCCCCTGATGCAAAGATAATTATGGGCAAAAGTTAATGTTTGGAGTGAATGACATGCGAGCCATAATAGACAAAAGAAATACACCAGCATGAACAAACCTGTATGGAACCAGCCATCGATCAGGACCTCTTTGGTGAGGTCCTCGCGTTTGTAGTACCCTGAAAACAAAGTGTTCCCCCTTACACATACTTCTCCACGCGGTGTGTCTGAAAGAGCATCGTATCCCATTTCAGGGACGGATTCTAGGCACACATCCACATTTGGAATTGGAGGACCCACAGTGCCAAGCATTGACAGTTCATTTGGCAGTGATACAAATGTCCCCGCACAAGTCTCTGTCAGACCTACAGTAGCATATGTACAGAATATGTTATCAATGTACCGAGATGACTCAATAGAGTTGATGATAAAATGAAGACTAGCTTATACTATCCCTTGAGTACAGCTCCTGAAGATAGCTTACCATATCCTTGTAAAACATGAGCGCATGCCACCACTCGTAAGAAGGCTTCTACATGAGTGGAAAGAGGAGCAGCTCCAGACAGTATAAGTCGCACTCTACCGCCCAATCCTTGCTTTACCTGAAGTTTCCGGAACATAAATTAGTCTCAATCTAGGAAGGATATCAGGTTATAATTGTTGTTCATAGAATATATAGAATGTTCAAGTAGAAACAATTCCACTACCTTACTAAACACAACTTTGTCAGCAATTGGAGACGCCTGTACATGCCCATGGCCCTTTTGCATGTTATGATACTTGCTGCAGCAGCAGATGAAACATATCAGGTTGCAATAACAACCATCCTATTATCTACTTCCTTTAAAAGCACAAATATCTATATTTACCACAAGCCTTAACATCAAATAGGCGTAAGGTCACTAAAATTGCAGTGAATCCACACAGTTGTAGCACATGAACAACAAACAAATAGACAGGATGTTTCAGGAAAAAAAATAGCAATCCACATGCAAGTACAATGTATCTTGTTTACAAAGTATGAAGAAGGGTACAACGAATAGGATAAAACACAAATTCAAGCTCCTTTTCATAATACGCATGTAGGAAAATTTGATAAGAAATAATGTTTTACTAATCATCAACGCAAGGAATGGCACTTACTATGAATATGCAAGATTGAACATGGTCTTTTTCACAAAGCCGCCTGACGAAATCCTCTGTGTCAAGCCTGGAAATGTGCATAGAAATTATATAGCATATCAAATGAAGTTATTACGCATTTTTAATATAATTCCATCAACGAGTAAGAAACCTCAGTGCCATGGCTAAAATCATGCACCAACAAGGTGATCCCTCCACTGAGTTGAATAGTTTCTTTCATTACTTTCCACTCGTGTGAAAGATCCAGAAAATCAAATTCATTGGAAATCAATCCGGGAGGGTAAATGTACTTGTATTACCACATTCCCAAAAGCTTACGATGTTAGGGTTGGTCTAATGATTACTTTATATGACAACAGACCCCTCACATGTGAGCCTTTCCCCAGTCCCCACCATTGGAGCCGAACATGTTAATATTAGAAGGCCGCAATTGCAGGGATTTCAACCTAGGATCTCTTTTTCAGGTACCATGTTAGTTTATCACTGTTCCCAAAAGATTAAGATGTTGGAATGTGCGTCAACAAGTACTTATATAGTTGAACAGTACCTGCGTAGATTCTGTCTAATACATGAGGAACCGCACAGAAGACAGTCGGTTTTAGCTCCCCAATATCTTCAGTTAACAATTTGACATCCTGCAGAATAAGAAATAACTTAATAGTCAATATCATACTTAAAATTTATGGTTAAAATCGAACAAGTAGCTTTACTCACCCCACGCCAGAACCCTATTTGGGCGCCAGTCCAGATAAATAACTCCTCAATCACCCGATCGAAGGTATGTGCAAGAGGAAGAAATGAAAGATATACATCCTTCTCGGTCAACTTTAAAAATGAAAAAGAAAACAAAAAATATTTTGCAAAAGTCAGCATCGAAAAACACAAGTAACCAGTTCTTGTTCTCACAAAATGAGGTATGTCGTTTGAAATGAAAGGGAACTCACCTTTTCATTTACACATTGTAGCAGACGTTTCACTCCAGCCAGAAGAGTAATGATGCTTTCATTGGATATCAAGACTCCCTTGGGGTCTCCGGTTGTTCCGCTAGTATACATTATAGTGCAGATATCACTTTTCTTTTTTACTGGAAGGTCAAAATCTTTATTCTCTCCCTGCAGGAACATATTTAAAACTTAAACCAGAAAAATGTACAGTATTGATAATTTGGAAATGAATAATTAACCAAACTGTGCACGAAATATGACAGCCACAATCCCTTCCTCGTTCACGGGCAGTGTGTGGACAAAAATGCCCCTCAATTCGTTTGTTAAGGCAACTTTTTGCCATCTTTTCTACAGTTAAATGACTTCCTTGCCCTCCGAGGACACGCGTTCATCCTCTCCGGTTTCGATTTCTTTAGGTGCTTCGGTGCTGTTTCTTTTTTGTCCTAACCCTAATTTTTCTGCCCTTCTGATCTCATCTCTCTCCCCTCGCGCCGATCAGTCGGTTTGTAAAAATTTCCTCTCTTTCCCGTCGATGTCGCTGCTTGGGCGTTGATCCTCTCCGCTTTCGATTTCTTTGGGTGCTTCGTAGCCGTCTGCTCTCTCTTCTTTCTTCGCCTCTGTTGGTCTCAAAGTGGATAGTTTTGTGGTGAGTTCTTCTAATCTTGCATCTACAATTTGTTTATGCAACTGTATGGATAGTGTTCTGTTCAATTTTAGATGTTAGAAGCGTGTAATTTTTTTTTTTTTTGTTCAATTTTAAATGGGTTGTTGCTTTCGGAGTTTTCGTTTAATGACAAAGATGGGGTTTTTTTGGGGAGAAACTTTGAATCCGTGATTTTTTTAGTTAGGTTGTGTTGTGGGTCATGACAAATTTCTAACAAAAGCAGCTTGGCGATGAAATGATCTAACCAGAGGAAGGGGAGAGAGAGAGAGCTCTGTGTAGAAGAGTGTCGAAACGGCGAGATCTGCAATTGAAAAGAAGACGACGGCGGCAGATTCTATTGTGCTAGGTACTTAGGGTTTTTTTGAAGTCACGTGATATTTTCTTTTCAAACCAGGG
>JAOTRO020129817.1:0-13266 GCA_028566515.2 Pyracantha coccinea | reverse complement strand
CAGGGCGTGACAGCTTCAACAGTAAAAAAACTCAATCATTCAAGTCTCTTTTTCCAGGTCTATAAGAGGAAAACTCTGAAGACAAAGAAAGCAAGTTAATTGTAAGTTTTCTTGAGTCCAGTTCAAAGAAAATGTAAGTTCAAATTTGATCTATAAGACTTGAAAACTCTTAAGATCAAATTTGTAGATGAAATTTGATCTTATAGACTTGGTCTATAAGTTCAAATTTGATCTATAAGTTTTCAAAGTTAATATTGTAAATTCTCTTTGTCTTTCAAAACTCTGAAGACAAAGAAAGCAAGTCTCTTTTCTCCAGTTCAAATTTTCTTTGAGTCCACACTGTATTCAAAAGAAATCAAATATTGTAAACACTTTCATTTTATAAAAAGAAGAAGGACGCCTACGACCACCACCATCCAGTTCTTTCAGTAAATTTTATCAGTTAATTATAAGTCTTCAAAAGTCGATAATAAATTCTATTTTCAATAATTATATTGCATCATTAATTTAAATTCATTATTTTCATCATAATGTATGATCCTGTCTTACGTAGCAATATCTGTCATTCCATAATTGAAGTATTTATTTCTTATCTTATTCACAAAATAGAAACTGAGTCATATTGCTATACATTTATGTTATCAAACTATTCTAGTCAATCTTATCTCATCCGTCATCTAGTAAACAGTTTCATTGCCAGATCAATTGTCGTTTGGTGTTTTCATGTCATTTGGTACTGACGTGATGAATCCGGCAATGAATCTGTTTACTAGATGACAGATGAGATAAGATTGACTAGAATAGATTGATAATATAAATGTATAGCAATATGACTCAGTTTTTATTATGTGAATAAGATAAGAACTAAGTACTTCAATTCTGGAATGACTGAGATTGCTAAGTAAGACATGATCATACATTATGATGAAAATAATGAATTTAAATTAATGATGCAATATAATTACTGAAAATAGAATTTATTATTGACTTTTGAAAACTTACAATTGACTGATAAAATTTACTGAAAGAACTGGATGACGGTGATCGTAAGCATCCTTCTTCTTTTTCTAAAATGAAAATGTTTACAATATTTGATTTCCTTGAATACAGTATGATCTCAAAGAAAATCTGAATTGAAGAAAATAGATGGAAATTGACTTGTCTTTGTCTTCAAAGTTTTCCTCTTATAGACTTGGAAAGTGAGACTTGAATGATTGAGTTTTTTATTGTTGAAGCACGGGATGGAAGATGACTTGATACACACACACACACACACACACATAGGCCCTTTAACAAGATGGATCCCTATTTTTCTAAAAAAAAATGGGGACACCCTCTTGACCGTTGGATAGACTTTAATGAAATTATGTAGTTGAGATTAATCACAGGCCACACAATTTCATTAAAGTCAAATCTAACGGTCAAGAGTGTGTCGCCATTTTTTTTTAGAAAAATAGGGATCCCTCTTGTTAAAGGATTCCTCTATATCTATGTGTGTGTGTGTGTGTGTGTGTGTGTGTGTGTGTACTGGGGACGAATCAATTTTAATTTGGGTCCCAATTGACACATGTTTTTGCGTGGCCTACCTCATATTGTTCAACGATCCGAATCATCTATCTTTTAGGTATCATGTCTACTAAAAATCACCAAAATCTGAACCCATTTGACAGTTGGACTAATCCATCTCGTAATGTTCAACGATCCGAACCATCTACTTTTTAGGTATCATGTCTACAAAAAAATCACTAAAATCTAAAACCGTTTGACAGTTGGACTAACAATTTAGGGTTTCTTTGGAGAACTCTATTCATCTATTTTCTTCACTACAAATAAATGTTTTAATGATTTTGTACTTGTCAAATGTTTTACAAATATGATCTATGAACGATGTTCTAAAAAATAGACCGTTTGAATGGTTTTTTTATTTAAAAAAATTATGTAAAAAATATGATGTTACTTATCCGCGCCCATATATATTTATATAGAACTGTCTAAAGATATAGCTTCAAAAGAGTAAACAACTAAAACATTTACAACACAAATGCAGCAATGCTGTCAATCGTATCAGTTTGAATGAAAGATTTGAATACAGTTTTATCACGATTTTAAATTGGGATTCTTGCGGAGACTGAAATGTTGTCGATGGAGTGGAATGTTGTTGCGAAAGATGGGGTGAACTGTGAAGAATTAGAGTGCTTTAACAATATCCTGAGAATTTGTTTGACCTCTTTCTGAACTACTAGTGTCAGTGGAAAATGAGAGTGATGTTGCAGGAGCGAAATAGGTGGCCACCGGCATCTTTGATGGGAGATTAGGCAATGCAACTTCGGAGTTAAGCACTTGAATCGCTTGTTGTATTGAAGGTCTGAATTGAAAATCCGGGTGAGCACACCACAGCCCAACAATCATCAAGCGCTCCATCTGTTCCTCATCAAAATGTCCGTTGAGTTTTGGATCGCCTGCTTGAATAAATTTCCCTTCTCCGTAAAGCTCCCAGACCCACTCCACTATTTCAATTTGACTACTTTCTAAACTGAGATCGATGGCTTTTCTCCCGCAGGCTATTTCCAAAGCAACAACTCCAAAGCTGTAGACATCTGATTCCTTGCTAGCCTTTCCTGTGGTAATATATTCCAGAGCCATGTAGCCCCTGGTTCCCGCCACAACTGTTGTCTGTGACTGTTTTCCATGGTCCACCAGTCGAGCTAACCCGAAATCCCCAAGTTTTACATTGAAGTTTGAATCCAGCATAACATTGCTAGACTTGATATCCCTGTGCAGTACACATTGTTCCCATTGTTCATGTAAATAAAATAACCCAGAGGCTAAACCTTGAACTATCTTGTATCTTGCCGGCCAAGATAACAAGCTTGTTTCTTTAAAAAGATGGGAATCTAAACTACCGTTCGACATGAACTCATAGACGAGTAGTAGTTTGCTCTTTTCATGGCACCAACCAATAAGTTGTACCAAATTCCGGTGTCTAAGTCTACTGATGATCCTTACTTCTGATGCATACTCCTTCAACCCTTGTTTAGATCCGCTGGAAATCTTCTTAACAGCAACATATGAGTGTAAGTCTTTTATGAAGCCCTTATAAACCACTCCGAATCCTCCCTCTCCCAACTTCTTGCCCTCCTCAAAATTACTTGTCGCTCGAGCCAACTCGCGGTAAGAGAACTTCCTCGGACCAGCCCCCTTTTCAATTTCCTCATCGATCAAGTTATTAACAAAAGGATTCTCATCACGTTCCTCAACTGCTTTCCTCTTCTTGCAGAAAATGAACCAAACCAAACCCAACCCACCAACCAAGATTAGAGACCCGCCAACACCCAAACCAATCAGGAGTCCACCATTGGCATTTCCTGACTTGGGTTGAACACCGGGGCTTGGTGCAGGAATTAGTGGTGTGTTGTCTCTTTCATCCAAATCAACCAGAGCAGTTGAAGTAAAATTCCATGAGACGACCTTATGCACAGCAACTTCATTACCTGTTGCAGCAGAGAAACCGACAATAACCCAATCCGGCAAGTATTGTTTCAGATCAACCGTGTAAGAAAGATAACTGATTACATCCACTTGGGTATCATTTGTATTATTTTGAAAGCTAGTGAAGGAAACAGTTAGATTTTTTGAGCTGGAGTTGTAACTAATCCAAGCACTATTTCATTTTCCTTCCTCAATACCACCATTCCAGGGCGTGGTAATATTAGACTTGAGAGAGTTGATGTTGATACCGACATGATCACCATCGGGATCCCTAATGGTTGGTGCCGTATTCTTGAAGATATCAAACTCCACAGCCACAAACGGATATTGAGCCCTCGAGATGTCTCCTGGGAGGTCTTTGACAGGAAGGCCAATCTTAGCACCACTTCCTGCTGCACTGTTGAGTAAGGATCCGTTTGGCGCTACAAAGAACACCATCCCATCAGCACTCCCTGAATCGATTAGGAATGTGAAATTTGTGGTAAAGTCTGCGAGTTTTCCAGTGGCATTTTCTTTCAAAAGGAAGGGCTCGCGGTAAGTTGCTCGACCGACGTTCCCAGTTTCTCCTGGGCTTCTGGTGAGTCTGATGAGCTGGGTATCAATATATGCTTCTCCCTCAAGGGATATGTTGGTCGTGCCATTGGGAAAGCTTGGGAAGTTGAAGGTTAAAGCAGTTGCAAAAGGGTAGAACAGAAGGAACAGCAGGATATATAAGAACAAATTCCGGGAGTTATTAACCATATCTAACATTTTGTAGTGGTTTTTTTTTCCAGAATTATCATCTAATTATAAGACTTCTATACTGAAGAACACATCTGCAGAGTAATTGCTTGGTAGATGCACCATTCTGTATACCAATTCAAATCGAAACAAATTCATCGACGACCTGAGTCTTAGTCCACACTCAAGAAAGTGCTGGGAAACAAACAAGCAATTGAGCTTGATGTATTGTTTGACATTGTATTTCTTTATGTAAACTTCTATCCATATTCTGGTTTGACATGGTATTTAATTATGTTTGGATTTTTATCATAAATGGTTCATGAAATTGACTCACCCCATCAGGATGATATCTAAAATTGTAAATCGATTAATGTAGTCTCTGAAAATGGATGTCACAAATTATTGTGGTCATTTCGTCACAATTCCGTAAAAAATTCAGTTAAGTGCTGATATGACACTTAGATGGATCCCACAAATTTAATAAAATATTATTTTATGAATTAAAAATATTTAAATAATGAACAAGGACTCTATTTATTCTACGGGAAGTTGCACTCGTATTATAATAAAATATTATGTTTTGTTGCAGGCCAATTGCTCTCATATATACGCAAACAATTCTCGCCAAATGCGAGTTTACACCATATTATTGTGAGTTAATTGTGAGGTTAAACTCGTCTTCTTCTTTTTAGTGTAGATAATATAGGTTGTTTGAAAAAAAAAATTTGAAAAAAAGTAGAGAGCGACCATGCTAGACCACGGTGGCGGTCTGAAATTTCTTGTTTAAATTAAAGAATGCTCATGTAGTGTGTGGCAGGTGAATTTTTTTTTTGTCCAATATGCATTGACATAGAAACGGCTAGGATTTGACCAAAAATAAAAAGAAGAAACGCCTTGGAAATGGTTAGAAATAAGATCTTCGAGAGTGGTTCTTCCACTGATTTTCTCATGAAAGACTTACATACATGCTTACACAGTTATTGTGGCGTTTTATGCTAATGGTACAAAAATTTATGTAAGTTTTTAGTTACATGACATTATATCATAAAACGTTGCGGTGACAGTGTAACCGTGCCCTATAAATTACTCCTAGTCATGAGTACATTTCTTTCTATTATTTTTCTCTATCAAAGATCTAGAATTATGTCATTTTTTTGTTTTATTTGCTTGTTGTTTTAATTTGTTTTGGTCATAGCCATTTGAATGGGTAAAAGAAATGAATTATAGAAGTGGAGTACTTGACCCCTTCATACACGAAAGAGATTTTATCTAAATATTTAAGCAGTAAAATGCAAAAAAAAAAAAAAAAAGAGAGTCTTAATAAAAAGGTTCCAGTACGGTTCACTTTTAACGAAAAGTTTCTTTTTTACCTTTAACTGTCACTATTCACTATACCTTTAAAATGAACTTTTCGTTAAAAGATAAGTTTTTTTGGAACTTTTCATTAGTTTTCCTAAAAAAAAATGGCGGCAGGTTTGGTGAAAAATCAGAACAAAAAACTAAAAGGTTTGGTATGGCCAAATTCATAGGAGATTTCCTACAAGTTTCACATTACTTTTCTTCATCCGATGATATTGTATGGTTACTTTGTAGTAAGGTTTGTGGTTATTTTTGGTGAAATTCGTGTTCTCTTCCTCTTTTTACTAGCAATCACACATGTGCCATGAATGTGTGGTTGGATTACCTAACCCATCACATTTTTCCTATTTCAGATGTGTAGCCAATTCAGCCCATGTTACAATTTTTCTCACCAAAAATTGATCCAATTTAGTTGTAAAAAAAACCCATCCCATATTACCCACCAAACAGGGCCTCTGAGTCCAATCCGTTTTGATGGTTGTGACTGGACATGAGTAATATCCTCAAGTAGAGCTCCAATCTTGGGGAAGGAACTTGTGTCTATAATATGTAGGACATTTTTTCAATGTAGTTGATCTAGTCAACCCATTGTTACGTTCATCAAACCTATGGGACACGACATGTTAATCCATTTAAATTGCTTCTATTTAGTCTCAGCCAACAAATAGTAAAATCAGTTCATCCGTTTTGTGAAGCAGGTTGCTTGCATTGCAAGAAACAAGCACTAGGGGAGATTCTAGGCGTGAAATCTGAAAGAGGTCTTACTTTCTGCACTTCTCCTTGATTATGTCAGGTGCTACTGAATCCCCTTTTTCTTTCTAGTCATTAGATTGAATTAATCAACGGAAAAGCAAGGTAAATACTAGAAACTTCATCTTTCCTTATTTCAGTTATTATAGGTTGAGTCATTCTCATCAGTCATCACTCTGCATTTGGGGAACTTCCAGATTTTTAAAACTGGTGCCTAATCACGATTTTTGGTATTTTACGCATACCTCATTATCTCTTTCGTTTTATTTCAATTTTGTTTTTAATTTGTTTGTTTGATCATTTTCTTTCTTGAATCTTGATCATTTTTATTTTTTGATAGTTCAACGATTGAAAAATGAAAGATCAACAATTGGAAATTCATGAACCAACAAAGCTCTCTGAATACAAAAGGTACAAATTTTGCTACTCTTTTTTTGTACATGTTGACATTTCTTCTGAGTGAAAACCTACAATCGAAAACACAGCTGCTACTACTAATGTTCGATTCGACCTTGCGCTCTTTTCAGAAATTGAAAATAGGAATTTGATTTGAAATGCACCGTCCGCATGACTTTGGTAATTCGAATAACAAATGCACTTTTACACTGAACTATATGTTTATCTTAGCCTTATTGTGCACTTTGAAATGTTATTGATGGTGTCACAAATTTTGTTGTAGAAGATGGCGTGATCGTGACGACAGGGGGCGTTCTTGAAGACTGAGTTTGACCTCTTTCAGAAGGAATAGTGTCACTGTCACTGACCAATGTTGAGAGTGACGTTGGAGGGGCAATATAGGTCGCCACCGGCCTCTTTGATGGGAGAATGGGCAATGGAGCTTTGAAGTTAAGCAATTGAATCGCTTGTTGTATTGAAGGTCTGAGTATATATTCCGGGTGAACACACCATAGTCCAACAATCATTAAGCACTCCATTTGTTTCTCATCAAAATGATCATAGAGTTTTGGATCTGCTGCTTGAATAACTTTCCCTTCCTAATAAAGCCACCCCCTTCACCGGTTGGATTTGGCTTCTATATGACTTCAAATCGATGGGTTTTCTCCCGCAAGCTATTTCGGAAGCAACAACTCCGAAGCTGTAGACGTCTGATTCCTTACTAGCCTTTCTTGTGGTAACATATTCCAAAGCCATGTAGCCTCAGGTTCCAGCCACAATTGTTGTTACTGACTGTTCTCCGTTGTCAACTACTCGAGCTAACCCAAAATCCCCAAGT
The DNA here is from genome assembly GCA_028566515.2 of Pyracantha coccinea. Lineage (NCBI taxonomy): Eukaryota > Viridiplantae > Streptophyta > Magnoliopsida > Rosales > Rosaceae > Pyracantha > Pyracantha coccinea. Next base: position 5,711 of record JAOTRO020129817.1, on the reverse strand, counting down.
TTCACATTGAAATTTGAATCCAGCATAACATTGCTCGACTTAATATCCCTGTGCAGCACACATTGTTCCCATTCTTCATGTAAATACAATAACCCTTTGGCAATGTTGTATCTGACCTGCCAACTCAACGAGCTATTTTCTTTGAAAAGATGGGAATCTGAACTTCTGTTTGGCAGGAACTCATAAACGAGTAATAGTTCTCTTTTTCCAGGGCACCAACCAATGAGTTGTGCCAAATTCCGATGCCTAAATCTGCTAATGATCCACACTTCCGATCGTACTCCAACGTTGAAGGTCTAATTTTCTTGTCTATATATATTTGGATGACAGCTGATTTTTTTATTAATGTTTTGTTGTCCGAATGCATTGACATTGAGAAGACTTGGATGCCGTCGTTGAACTTGGTACTTTGGTAGTCCTATTTAAGTATTGGGTTGTTCTGCTGATCTGGTCGTGACCTTTGTTTTTCATTGTTTTTTTATGTCAGAAGAAGTTCTGAATGCAGGGTGATGAGCGTACCTTTCTGAATGCTCTGGTGGAAAGGGTCTTTCTCTTCCACCCAAGTTTCCGATTTTAAACCTGCATCTCTTGTTATAAATTTATGAGTAAAACATATAACTATGACAAGAAGGTAAGTTACTTATCATCAAAGCAGCAACTATATATTGGAGTAATATTAGAAAATATGAAAATAACAAGAAGAATTATAATAATAATAATTATTATTATAAAGAGATTCACAACATCAATTATGTATAAGCTTAATATAAACAACTAGAGAGAAAGTTAGAAAAACTGAAAAATTTGGAGATTGAAGCTTGCATAAATACAATGTCCTAAAGATAGAATTTCACCCATACTCTTGTGCTTGTAGTACGATCGTCTCCCAGGATTCAACAATCTATAATCTGAAGTTGAAGCACTTCAATCTTCGAACCTTGATGAACTTTATGTATTCCGTACTCTCAAAATAAGATTCGAAAGATATTTAATAATGAGAGAGACAATAAAGTCTTGGGGATTAAACTCTATTGCCAACAAGCAATGGCTATGAACTTATAGAACTCAGAGCCTTGTTTTATGAAGAGATGTAACTCAATATCTCAACAACAAAACATACAGACTCTTAATAAAACTATGTATCATTTGAATGAAGCCTTTCACTCAAATTTCAACAATAACTACCTATTAGCACACTCATCTAGATAAGTGAGGTTTTATTTTTTATTCAGTTATTGAAGTTATAATATTATATAAACATATAATTTCCAACATATATGTCGTCAAACATAGTGACTTAAGGATCTTCAATAAAAAAAAAAAATTACACAAAAATTTACACATACGTATAACAGAGTTGGATTAAATTTATTTTGTATACAAAAGTGAGGCTGAGGGAGAAGAATTGGACGAAGGTGAGGTGAACTGTGAGGAGTTGGTGTTGTAACCATGACCCGAAGACTCTGTCTGACCTCTTTCCAAACCAATATTGTAACTCGACGAGATTGAAAATGATGCTTGAAGAGATAAGAAGCTAGCCAAATATTGTAACTTAACGAGCTTGAAAATGATACTTGAAGAGATAAGAAGCTAGCCACCGGCATCTTCGATAGGAGAATGGGCAACGGAGCTTCGTGTTGGAATTTAGGATTATTTAACTGTTTGAATTTGGGGTTAGTCCGTTAGAATTAGGGTTTCGTTTTGTTGTCAATTAGGATTGGGTTATTCTCTATCTATATGATGCTTTGTAATTCGTAGAATGATATGTTATTCACAATGTAGGCTCTTGGGTTATGTAGCCGTTGCGGCAATCTTTCGCTTTTAATCAAAATTATATTAGTTTATAGTTGGTTTGTTCGTCTGTTAGTAACACACTATGATATTCAACTTGGTATCAGAGGTTTGGTCCTTTGGGTTCAATTCGCTTTTGTCTGGTATCAACTTGTTTTGTCGTGTGCACCGAACGGAGCTTGCATCCACATCATTTTGTTGTCAAACTCTTGTCATGCACTGTCATGAGTTTGACGGGGTGTTGCAATTTAGCATTATTTTATGGTCTAAATTTGGGCTTAACCCGTTAGAATTAGGGTTTCGTTTTCTTGTCTATTAGGGTTATGTAAATTCTCTATATATACGATGCTTTGTAGCTTGTAGAATGATTAGTTGTTCACAATGTAGCATCTTGGGTTATGTAACCGTCGAGACAATCTTTTGCTATTTAATAAAATTATATTAGTTTATAGTTGGTTTGTTCATTTGTTAGTAGCGCACTCTAATATTCAACTATTCGAAGAAGTTAATTACTTGAATTGTTTGAGTCTTTCCCAACTTTGGATCAATGGGTTTTCTCCCACAAGCTATCTCCAAAACAACGACTAACATCTGTTTTTTTGCTTGCCTTTCCTGTGGTAACGCATTCTAGAGATATGTATCCCATGGTTCCAGTCAGAAGCATGGTTTGTGATTGTTTTCCATGATCCACAAGTTGAGCTAACTCGAAATCCCCAAGTTTGTTGTTGAAATTTGAATCCAGCATAATATTGCTCGATTTGATATCCATGTTGCAGCATGCATTGTTCCCATTCTTTGTGTACCAAGCCTTGAGCAATTTTGTATCTTGCCTCCCAAGGTTAGAAGGTTTTGGATGTGACCAATTGGGAATCTAAGCCTCCGTTGGACATGGAACTCGTAAACAAGATGGAGCTTTTTTTTTCTTCAGGGCAGCAACCGATGAGTTGCACCAAATTCCAATTCCTAAGTCACTAATGATCATTACCTCTAGCGCGTACTCCTTCATCCCCTATCTTGACCGACTTGATACACTCTTAACAGCAACGTACGAGTCCAAGTCTCTTATGAACCCTCTAAAAACCCCATCAAATCCTCCCTCACCAAACTTCTTTCCCTCATCGAAATTACCCGTCGATTGAGTTAATGTCTTGTATGAAAACTTCTTCGGGCCTGTCCCCTTCTCAAAGTCATCATTGATCGAGTTGTTTACCATAGGAACCTCATCATCACTACTTTCCCCTGTTTCCCCTTCCTCCAACAAATGCACTAAACCAAAACCAACCTTCCAAGCAAAACTACGCACCCACTTACAACCAACTCAACAACCACTCTGGCATTGATCCTATTTCCTTATTTAGGCTCAAGAATGGGGTTCGGCTCTGGCACAGGAACCACTAGCGGCGGGTTGTTCATTGCGTTTTCATTGCGCAGTTCTGTCCAACTAAAACTCCTTGTGTTGGTTCTAGGTAAAGCTGTAAAAGCCCATGTTGCGGGAGAGAACCCAATAATGATATAACCATGCAAGTACCGTGAATCTAGCGGATAATGGAGATGCACATGAAAAGAGTACCGTGAATCTAGCGGATACATGAATTGCATCGTAAATCTAGACCATTCAACATATACTTGAATATGTACTGTGAATCTAGACCATTCAACATATACTTGAATATGTACTGTGAATCTAGACCATTCAGCATATACATGAATCACCTATATTTAGGAAAATTTTATTTAAATCCACATAATCTCTCTCTACACCCAACTTAAACTTTAAATATGAATTGTCTTTTTTACTTTATTGCATAATTACCTTAAAGTACAAGATAAAGTTAACAATAAAATTAAAATTTATGAATAAACCCATACCCTATAATTAAACCCTACCATTTCTCTTTGTTTATCCTACATTCATTCCAGCAAAAACCCCAATAGCTCTTATAATAAAAACAAAGCTTTAAGAAAAAGATCAAATCAGGAAATCTTTCTACATCACTGGTCTTTGCTGGGTTGGGTTTTCAAAAATCCATTTGGAAATTTGAAACTTTAGGAAAAGGATCAAATAAAAATTCATTGAAGCAATTGATAGAAAAATTAAAAAAAGCATAAATCTCTATTTTTAAAGAGCTAAAAATTTAAAGAAATTTTAAACCCATAGAACCGTAGATCTTCCAGCTCTCAAAATGACATTATGTTGTAAGAATTCAAAATTTTCAAGGAGAACCTTTGAAGTTTTGTTGTGGGTTTGATTTCTAAAATAATTTGGGGTTGCCTTGCCTATAGATGCAGATATTGAGCATGAGGCAGTGCTACATTGATAGGTTCTACAAAATAGGAGTTAGAGATTTTGGCAACTGCGTTGTAGATAAATGGGTGTATAACTAGATATACAAATTGAATTGGGTTTGTGAGGACAGTTTAGGTAATAAATTTGGATTCAAAGAGATATTGGTATCTTAATTAAAAGAAATATGGCTGTAAAAAGTAAGTTGGGAGTAGAAATATGTTGTATGGGTTCAAATAAAATTTTTCATATGTTTATTGTTTTATTTCTTCTTTTAATTGGTTGTACAAAGTCAACTTGTAATACACACACACACACACACACACACACAAGCATTTGTCTACACACTTTGTGTGTAAGAACACATTTTTTTTTTTTAGAAAAAGGGGAAGGAGAGAGTGGGAAAGAAAGAGAACGTGAGTGGGAGTGGGAGGTTTTAGCTTTTGTTTTTTTTAATTTTAAATATTGGAGAAATTTTAGCATCACCTGTAGGTGAGGCTTCAATAAAAAAAGGTAAAATTTGGGCCTGTGAAATTGTATTATTGCCCATAATTTTTTTGTTGATAGAAGACTAAATAGTCTTTTCACCATCTTTTGGTTGACAAAGATGGTTTTATTAATAGGTAGTTTAGATCTCGGACAAACGATTGAACGATTTCTTCAAGTTTTGAGCTTGAAACAATGAGTGGATGGTCTTTACCTTAGGTTTAGGGCTAAGGCAAAGGTAGTGTTGATGTAGGATCTTGTTGATTCAAGGGTCTTGATGACTTGATCTTGAATCGAATGACATTACAAGTTTTGAGCTTGCAACAAAGTCTTGAAGGAATCGGCACAAGTGCTTGTTGATTCTTCAATGGTGTGCTTTGGCTTTGGTCGAAAGAAAGCTTTGGCTTTGGTTGTGCATTATTAGTCTTCAAAGATTTGGCAGGGGTTCTCCTTTTGTGAGAATTTCAGCCCTTCAATCTAGAAATTGTCGACCCTTAAATGTAGAAATTGTTGACCCTTGTGTTGTCATGGGACCTTGTATTTATAGACTTCTCAAAGCTTGCATTTGGATGGATTTGGCTTTGATTTGTGTCTTGATTCATCCATGGGAGAATTTAGGCTTGTTTTGTGTCTTAATTTCAGCCACTTTCCCTTGGTTGGCCGAAATCTATAGGGCTTGTTGCGTATATTGTGAGCAATCTTCAATTCTTGCTTGTTTTATGAAGATGCTTTAGCTTTCTTTCCGGTTTTAGGAGCAATTTGGACCCCTTGCCGATTTTAAGGAAAGATTCCCCCCCTTTGCCGAATTTTGGGGAAGTTTTATTCTTCCTTTGCATGATTTGTGCCACATGTCATTGATGACTTGTCCATTTGTGATGAGTCATATGCCACGAGGGGCTTTGTGATGCATCATTTGCACGCAATGAAAGTTACATGTCTACAAATGCCCCCACTTCAAGGCGCGTTGTAGGCATGTGCTTGTCATATGTAGAAAACGTGTTTTGAAGTTCTGCAATGTGAATGTTCTAACTTAAGGGCCGTTGAGACTTGATCTTGAATTAATTTGCTTCTTCAAGAGCCATAGAGGCGTATTTCTTGAATTGACATAATGAATTTCGTCAAGGGCCATTGAGGTGTATTTCTTGAATGA
>JAOTRO020129493.1:0-13269 GCA_028566515.2 Pyracantha coccinea | reverse complement strand
AGCTCCCAAAAGGCCTCGTGCTAGGTAGGGATGAGAATATACATATAAGGATCACTCCCCTAGGCGATGTGGGATCTCACAACGGATCATCTCACATTGTCATTACACATTATTTTGTTTTCACGTCATATTTACATTGTTGGTTATAGTTGACAAGTAAGAATTGATGATAAGAAAGACTAATTTTCCTTTGAATTTGACGAAATAGTGGATGGAATCTGCCGAAAAAGGGTCAATTGGCTTATTTCAAATAGTTTATGAGATCAATTTCAACTGGAGCAATAGTTCAAATGGTCAAATGGCAGTTTACCCATATATATATATATATATATTATATGCCAGCAAATTAAAAGACTCTTCGATACAGATTACGATTGTCAAGATTAAAGATTGGTATTGGCTTAAAGAAATGAGGTCATTGGATAGATCGTGAAGAAAGTGACATTGTTTAATTAATTATATGATGAAATATGCACAAATTCAAAACTTATACTGAGTTGACTATATGCAGGCTTCCAAGTTTCCAACATTTAATTTTTATTTTTTTTTGCTTCAAATAGTTTAGTATTAACACGATAATAACTAGTAATCTAAATAATTAACCAAGTGGACTCCTGAGAAAATATAAAGTATAGCCAGTAATCTAAAACATATCAGACTATGTATATGGAAAAAATAAATCAATGCATACGTAAAGAAATGTTTCTCTTGCAAATAACTGACGATTAAGTGAAATCAAATTCCTCCATCTAGCTAACAATACAACATGTCACATCCAAAACCTTAATATGAGACACAAGGCCGGCCTGAGGGTAGCCAAAGCAGGTGCCCGCTTAGCCCCAAAATTTAAAATACAAAAAAAAATATATATATATATATATACACACACACACACACACACAATTAAAAATATCAAAAAAATTAAAATTATAGGCAATAATATAAGTCTCTACCAAAAACATTCACATTTTTTTTCTTTTTCCTCGCCCACATGTAAAAAGAAATTACTATCCTCTTCACTCTAGTATTTTCCCCATTCATCAAATGCAATCCCGGTAACCCAACCATTCACTCATTTGCTAACCTTAATAGGTAACTTGTACCAATAAACAATAGAAAAGCTTGGAATTTGGCGTACTGGGTAGCAAGTCTAGTGACTTCTATTTTGGTCGAATTGGTCCGACTAGGTGGCGATTGACAGGCGAGCCTGGCGAGGCGATATCCTTCCCCACTTACATGTTAGGTCAATGCTTCTTCTTTTTTCCTGTAATTTAATTTGTAAGCTTGTTTGTTAATTGAATTAGGATTTTCGAGTCCATGGTCCCTCTAGGGATTTAGGATTTGAAAGTTTTTGGAATTTAGAGATTCAATCTTTTAGGGGTTCCCGGATTCAATTTTAGGGTCTTACCATTTTGCACATCAAATTCTGTAAAATATGCCTTGCTTTGTTGTTTGATTTGCTTTTGAAATATTGTTAAATTGGAACCGTATAAAAAACCCATGATTATCATTGTCAATGCCAGGATCAGATTATGTAAATTGAAAAAGAATTGGTTGAAAAAAATTAGATTATGTAAACTTATTTAGTACGTTTGGGTCTAAAACTCGAGAGTGTACTATTCAAGTAATGTTTGTATGTCTTAAACGTGAAAACAAACTTTAAATATTGTTCGATTTTTTGGTTTTAATTGTAGTCTCATTTCATATACATTTCGTTTATGTTCCTTCTATCATCTTTCTTTATGCATCCTTTTTCCCACATACTTTACTCCCCTATCTATAACGCAAAATGAAACTAAAAAAAACGAAATGATTATCAAACGGACGCTACGAAATGGTCATCAAACACACTCTAGGCCTCGTTTAGAATTTAATTAATTGAAATACCAACTATTTTCAAGGTATATTGAAGGTAGAGACCAATAATTTTTTAATTGTAGACAATTAGATATATGAAGGAAATGAACCCTTCTAATTCTACCATAATAGTTATCACCAGAATGGTTAAGTAATTTTAATGATTAATCATCTTTTACTACCTTCAAGTTTGACATAATATTTAGGGCTAACTACATTTTACAACCTTCAAGTTTGGGATAACTTTTAAAATGCAATGAAGTTTCAATTTTCTCATCTTACACCATAAAGTATTTTTTTCGTCAACAAACCATAAAGTATTGAGATTGTATCAATTTATGCCGTTGATCAGATTGGTTCTTTTGTTCTTCATTAAATTGATGACATGGTGAGAATGAGACCCGTATCTAGGGTAACGTATAAGCCACAGTACACCATATTGATAATAAATAAATAAATAAATAAACTCATCAATTTAAAGAAAGATTAGATGTTCAAAGAGACAAAAGATATAAATTGATCCAATTTCAAAACCTCATGGTGCATTGTGAGAAAATTAAGATCGCATGGATCATTGTGAGACCTACCTCAAACATGGAGGGTGTAAAATGTGATTGACCTAATACTTATTTTCATTTACTTGTTCAACACATTTTAATTATCGTGAGTTTCAATTTAAGTCCAATTTTAAATACTAAACGAAACCTGAAAGAGTTTATAATAACACCAACAAAAATGAGAAAAACTAATTGTAGAGGCTTTGAAATTGTTAACAAATAAACCCTAGGACAGTTTACGTAACCCTATAATACGGTTATGTAAGGTAGTTATAACTAGTCGTTGATAAATTAATCAAAGGGCTTGAATTGCTCAGTTGGTCATGGCTGACACACAACCAGGCTCTTGAAGCCTTTGTGACATTTTAAATTCTTAAGTATAATTAACGTAGTTTTATAATATTATCCACAAGAATTTGCCCTATTGTTAATCAACCCAGCTTCTTAGTCTGCTTTCCCAATGATATATTATATCATTAAGCTTAAAATATCTGGAAACTGAGTGACTGCCGACCACGCCAATGACTTTCTAACCCAACTAATTATACAATTAAATAATAATTTTCTTAATTAATTAGCAAAGTATTAATCTCTGCGATGACTGATGAGACGCAGAGGTTGATTTAAAAGGAAGGGAACGACAAAGAGCATTATTAGGCAAATCTATGTATAGGGTTCAGGCACCCTAGACTCATTTTTTCCATCTTTGCCACCCCCAATGGCTGCCTTGTGAGAGACACCATTACTCAGCACCATGTGAGAGTAGACACAGATAAGAGAATACTACTGAGACGTCTTGGAAAGAAAGGCAAGTCACTGTAAATTTGATTAGTTATTTAAAACACTGTTCATGAATATTAACTACGCAGACTCGATTCTCTCGAGGCACTTCTAAGCTACTCTCTGTTAGAAAATGTTTTGGGGGAATGTATTGAGTCAGTGACTTGGATCATGGAAGACCTGTCACATTTTAAGAAATGAAACTTCATTAAAAAGGATCAAGAATTTACATAGGGTATGGATGTTAGATGCGAACCACACAGCATACAAAAACCACATGGAAAATTATTGGAGCATTCATAAGAGGGCAAAAGAAATAGCACAACTCCACAATTACAAACTCATTATAAATACAATACAATTTCTCACCCACATAGGACTTACATTCAACCGAGGTGAAAGATAACACTCACAAGGACTAAATCTTGCAGCCAAAAAACTAACATCAACAAAGAACAACAGTGATGAGTCACCTCCAATAAATGCCAGTTTCCTCCTCATAGTCCTTTGCCAAACACATAAACCACAATTTTATATCTAAATTATAGTCACTGCTCTAAGATCCAAGGTTGAACAATAAGCTATAATCACTACACAATAGGCTGTCATCGACAAAGCGAGTTACCATAACCACATAGTGAAAGAGTGACCACAAACATGAGTTGTAGATTGTTAGAGGATGTGAGAAACATGGAGGTGAATAGACCAAAAGAGATTGCAACTAACCCCAAAACCAAGGGTACGTAAGGGTCAACAGTGGTAAATTTTTTCATGGGTTAAACGATGTCAACTCATTTGAAAGTTACTTTCAAAGAAAAAGTCATTTTCAATCGTTAATGCATGCAGACATACAATAAAAGATGCATACATTAATGATTAACAATCTTTCATGCATTCGTGAATGAATGTCTATGTCAATTTACGTGATAGCCTTCTATTTAGTAATAATTTATTGAACCATGGATATGCTGATTTTTGCAATAATAAGTGGTCTAAATTCACAATTTAACAATATAAATTCACAGTTTTACATCAATCTTCGGAGAAATTGTTGGAACTAGAGATAGGTCTAGGGTTAGAACTATTGTTGTATATTGCTTCACTAACCGTTGACATAGGCTGATCCTCCAAACCGTTATTACCGTTTCAATGATTAATTGTGCTAAAATTCAGGAGATCATCGAGAGTAGTTAGGACCACATGCGTGGCTAGGCTTTAATTAGTAGCTCGGGAATTCAGTTTCAGCTAATCTTGGGTTTCACCCTTTTGCTGGAGAGAAGTTTAAGCCTCTAATTAAGTAGAGTCAGAAAAGTTGAATTAAAATGCACAAATTTCAATCTGTTTACCTTTCGGCATTCAAACTAGTTGCATTAGGCATGTGTTTGTTGGTGATGCCGCATTGTCTAAAAGTTGAGTATAGTTTAATTTTTTTTCTTGGTTAAAAATTAGGAAGAGGAGAAATCTTATTCAGACTATCTCAAAAAACAAATAAAGTTTAGTTGTTTTAATTTTTACTTTCACCTTCCTACTAGTCGACGATGCTTCAACTAATTTCTTGGCTAAGACTGTTGAAATATCCCACATCGATTGTATCTCTAAGAAAGAAAAAGTTTAAATATCATAACTTCACTTTAACTAATACTGAGCTTTCTGTGATAAAATCTCACATCCGATAGATTGTGCAGGTGGTAATTACCAAGTTGAAAACAACATCGATATTGTTGGCACTGTCTTCGGCCCGTTTCTTTGATAATTCTACATTGTTCTTATCTTCAAGGTGAAGTTGTATGATTATGGTTGTTTGGGGTGGATCGTCACCATTTTGCCTGTTCGAGGTAAGTTGTATGCTTATGGTGGTTCACCTTTAGTTTTGGCAGCGCCTCATGGTAGCAAGTGATTTTCTTGGCTTTAGGACAAGGTTTGTTGTTTTGTCTTGTAACTAGTCTAGAAGCTCATATTAAGTTGTCTGTGTTAAGTAGCTAGTCTCGTTTTAGGAGAGGTTGAGTTCTCAAATATGCTCTCATCATACATCCATATGTGTTAAGTAATCACTAAAATTTACGTTGGTTGTGCGTTATTCTCTCTAAATAATATCAGCTCTTATGTTAAGATTGGTCACTGAAAATTGGTTATCCATATTTAGTCTTGTAATCTTCTAGTCTTTTCAAATTTATTATATCTTTTATTTTTTATTTAAAAAAAGGAACTGATGTTAGCACTCCAAATATTTCATTCTATACTCTTCACAAGTTTAATTTTCTTATTAATTATAGAATGTTTAAAGTGTAAAAATAAGATTTTTGAACTGTCTATAACAATTCCTTTAAACAAAAAAGTTATTTTGAAGTTAGAAAACATCCTAAAATCAAACTAAAGTCAGCCTGGCCATTATAATCGTGCATAATGAGAAGTTTACTCTTGAGAATATTAATTTCACATCAAAGAAAAAAATGATCATTGCTTGTAAATAATTGGATTACTCTCTAGTATATATAGCTAACTGGTTTTATGGTAAAACCCTAATTTCTTTATCCTGCATGTGCTTGTAAATAATTGGATTATTCTCTAGTATATATAGTCAATTGGTTTTATGGTAGAATTCTAATTTCTTTATCGCATTAGAGCAGGTTATGTCATGTGTAAAACTCAACGGCCAAGCTTGAAAATTGCCACACATAAAAAAGAATGTTGATAGTATTAATTTCACATCGAGAAAATAAAAAAACATTAGATTTACTTATAAATATGTATTACCCTCCATATTATTAAGTAATTTTCCAATAACCTTTTTACACAACTCTTAATTAATTAAAAGTTCAAGTTGAGTTGGCCTTTGACCTTCGTGCCCATGTTCTGTTCAAAAAATTTCACGATATTTTAACTTTAGTAAACTCGCCTGACTCTTGACCCTTAATTACGACACCCTTATTACAACCCCTACTTTAGTTGGAACTAGACAACTCATTCTATACCAAATTAAGCTGTTTATTGAGTGGTTTAACCGAATTTTTATTTCCCTTAATGTAAAAATATTGATGTACTAAAAAACAAAACTCCCTCCATATGCAATTAGGGTTACAGCGAGATGGATTAGAGGACGTAGGATTTGAATTTACTAGGATCATGATAATTGAAGAAGTAAATGTGGTAACATTTTGTGATTTAGATGTATATACTTCATGACTGGTTCTTACAATTTGAACTCGGCATTGTACGAGATCATTATCAATAGTGTCATCAGTATTCATTACGATCTAAACAAACAAGTTATAACCATATAGTACCTTAACTGTATAATGTTAGATTTTTCCACTTAAGCAGCCACAACCTTTCATTTGAATGCCAAAAGCAAATACGCCAACTTTTGTGAAAGGTTATTGATCAATCCTTTCAATTGATTGAATTCACTAGGAAATACTGTAGTGTTTTCATAAATAATGAAAACCAAAAGCATGCAGACATAAACTTAAATTGAACCTAAAACTTAAACTGAACTTTCTTTTTTTTTCTTGGTGAACAACTGAACTTAATTATTGGAAGTTCTTATTGATGTATATAGTGGGACCAACAGCAAAAACTCTCTGGAGTAATATAGAGTTGTTGGGTCAGGTAACGGAACGTAAATTATCCACCTCCGGAATATGTAAATAAAAACCTACATTTGCATTTTTTGGTGATACGTCCCACTAATTAAAAAGTGAAAATGATATGAAATCTCAAATTTACATTTCTCCCATTAAAGTAGAACTTTTACTTACATCTACCGAAAATGTATAGGGATGAAAATATAATTTTTGCATCTCAAATTTGCACTTTTTTTATTGGACATGCCCTAATTATTTTTAGTAGGTACAAAGAGACCATATGGTCCATACACGTACATATACGCATTGCTGTTCACACCTATATTCTACATTTTTTAAGGTTTTTCCCCTTTAGGAGAGAGGAGAGAAGAGATCGATACTCTGGTTGGCAGTGGCTCCAGTAATTATTGATATATCAAATTATATTAAACCTAATGATAATTATGTTGACCTTGCCTCAGCGTACGTACCATGGACAAGGAAAATGGTACTAATGATAATCCACATATATACCACATGATATGGTCACTCCACAACATGACATGCCAGCATGCCATATACAGAAAACGATTTGGTAGTCTAAGCTAGCTAGCATGCAACATAACATTATCCACGTCCTATTTATGGACCTAATAATTAAGCCAGCTAGGGCGTAAGACCTTGTACTCGAGCCTTTCAAGCCGAAGAATTTATATGGCAATACACAATCACAATAGAATTTCGTGTCAATGAAATAAAAATGTGTAAGTTTTTGTCTAGCAGGAGTACGTGATAGTATAATCGTATTATGTAAGTTGTTCTCTTCAAACCAACATACATACACAAAACAAAAACTTTACACCCTCAATCCAACATTATGCATAGCATCTCAAATTAATAATATAATATTATATGAAAAAGTTAATTTAAGTATTTCGTTATTCATCTAGGATCTCATGGTAGCGTACCAAGTATTGCTAAGTCGTCTACAAATGCAGAAATTAATAAAGATAGGCTTTTTTGGTTTTAAGCTTGTCAACCAATCAAATGACACATTATATATAGCATTATCCTAACTAACCTAATTAATTAAATCTACGTGATTCAACCTTCGGTTCCAGCTAGCACATTTTTCATAAACATAAACATATGAGCCAAAACATGCAACGTGGCTAAATCTGTATCTCGAGGACCATATGCCTACAAGCAGTCAACCGTTAGATCCTTGCAAATTTGACAATGGTTTTGAAGTACCACAAGTACAGCAATGCCTTTATTTGTTTTCTAAGCCTGAGTTCTTGATCAGACGGCCATGATCATCTCTGTCCTCTGAATTGTACCCTTAAATTCGGACAACTGGAATCAAATCAGAAGGGTGTATGATGTGCCCTAGCACCTCTAACATACAGCACATATAGTTGAATTGCAGATCACTAGCCCTACTAAAAACAATTCATGTTGATTAATTCACCCTGCATGTATGTATCTGTGCAGGTTTTGCTAATTCCATGATCGATGCTGGTTAGTTGCTGCAATAGCAGAGCCAGAAATCGATCTCAGGAAAAGCCTTTTAAGATATACAAAAGAAATTAAACCAATCATAGCAATATAATTAATTGGAGAATATTTAAGGTTTTTTTTATTGGAATGGAAAATTTGTCAAACAAGAGTGATGGTTGTTAAACTTTTTATGAAATATATATTGAAACTTGTTTACAAGCTTTAATAAAAATGGAAGATTCAAACAAAACTTTAAGTTCATATTCCCAAAACTATTACCATGAGAAGGAATTAGTTTTTCTATGGTTAAACCAAAGGGGTTCAGTTTGAAAAACGAAGGCTAATTACAAGGTTTATAGACTTTATATATATAAACTGAATAAGAAATGAAATAGTTTTTCTGTGGTAAAACAATAAGTTTTTCTATGGTTACACAAAAGGGGTTCAGTTTGAAAAACGAAGGCTAATTACAAGGGTGAAAACAAAAAACAAGTTGTTCGACGTCAATGAAACTCGAACTCATGACAACTTGGAACCATCAAACTCCACTAAACAATGCACTACAAGCTCTTTATTTTAAATGTTAGCAAGCCGTATAAATTCAATAAACGGCAGGATACCTGCCTCCATGTGGCTCCGCCACTGAGTTGCTTGATGTGAATTCTCAATCCATCGGCAAAACGACAGTGGTGCCATTCACATCCCTCAACTATACAGTAAGATTTTTTACACTAAAAGAGTATGTACTCGCTTAAACTTTTTGTTTTTTCTTGTTTTGTTAAAATTCGGTTAGGTTTAGAATTTGGATATTCGATCCTCTCCAACATAACAGGAAAAATACAAAAAATACCATATGTTAACTATAAAATTATTAATCTCATAAACACATAGTAATGGAGTTGACAATGTATAACAATTAAATTAATTATTGTTTGATGATGATTGCTTTGTTTATAAAGGTCTTCGCCCTTGCCTTCCTTAACCCTCAAACTATGCCTGCAAATCAGTGTATTATAAGTTTAAACAAGTAACCACTTGTCACATAAAGCATTTGATTTCCATGTGTGTGAAAGGCCGATAGGGGCCACAAGGTATTGCTGGTCACTGTCAACATGGTGAACCATCGTCGGCAGAGATTTATGCTGTAAGTAAAATAAGCTTAAAATAATAATATTAATGGACTAGTAATATATGGGGAAGAAACACCAGAAACGAAGAGGAATAATAATGCACATGATCAAGGACGTACTATGTATGTTGCCATGAGATCATTGGAATCTATTATCTGGCAGATGAATGAACTAGAACCATTTCATTTGAAGAATTCTTTTTCTCATTAACTATCCCCCCTTCACGGTAAAAATCAACCTGATCTTACTCATGATTTTGAAATTTATATTAAAATAAAAAAGCACACATATGTCAAACTCACCCCATAAAGTAATCTTACCTTATAATCCGAACCATTTGTAGGTTGCTATTCATAGATCATCGTTATGAATATTCATTGAAATAAAAAAAAAATGTATATATTTATTTGTGACCTAATAAATTGACAAACACAATATTGTTGAAAAACAATAAAATTTTGACGTTAATAATTCAAGGGAAATGATAACTGGAAAAAAATAATCCATTTAGGTTATTACAAATATTATAAAGAAATTTGATCACAAATGGGCTAGTTAAATATAGAAATAAACTCCACATTATAATAAGTTAGAAGTCAAAGTATAACTTGATACGCAAGTGGACCTCTACCACACTGATGAGGAGTGTTGCCTCTATCACGACGTGAATTCAAACTTCGTCAACTCTCTAATCTAACAAACCTATCGTTTGACATTAAAAAAAAGTATAACTTAATATAGATAAGATAACAATGATTTTCACACCCTAAAGTCAAAAATGATACTTTTTGTAACGATACCTTGTCACATTTCTTCCATATTTTATTTTGTTGTAGTAGCAAATTATTAGTGGCCATCAAGATATCTATCCAATGGCAGCTAATTAATTTGGACATTATTATATGGTTCATGCAATTGATAGACTAATTAAAAAGAATAAGGGAAACTCAACGAGGTGAATCACCTGCAGGAAGAGTATGCTTATGTTGTGGGTTGCCAATGCTACCTCACAAAGCATTGACCTTGTATCTAATTTTAAAATGAGAAGGGTCACCGTCCCATACCTTTTACCCTAACGGCTACATTGGTAGTAACAACAAGAGAGAGAGGGGGAGGGAAGGGGGGCGGGGGGTGTTGGGGGAAGGAATTAAAAGAATAAAAAGTTAACATCCAACAGATGGTGGGAAATTTTGCTATAAATAGGCTGATCACCACCCTTTCTTCATCACCACATCCACCAACTCTCTCTCTCTCTCTCTCTCTCTCTCTCTCTGTGAAGCTTAATTTTTTTTTGTTTTAATCAGATCAATGGCAATCCCAGTTATTGATTTCTCAAAACTTGCTGGTGAAGAAAGGGCCAAAACATTGGCTGAGGTTGCTAATGGATGTGAGGAATGGGGATTCTTCCAGGTACTAATTATTATCCATCTTTGATTTAGCTTATATGTTTGGTGGGGAACAATGTAATTTTAGTTCACTAATCATGTATTTGTGCTTCTCATTACTTTGTTGTGCTTTGTTTTTCTCCTTGTTAACAAAAGTGTTTAATTTTGGATGTTTGTGTTTTTCATAGCTGGTGAACCATGGAATATCGGAGGAGCTTCTCGAGAGGGTGAAGAAGGTGACCGGCGACTTCTTTAGGATGGAAAGAGAGGATAACTTTAAGAATTCCACACTAATGAAGGCGGTAAATGAAAACAAAAAATTGGAGAATGTGGACTGGGAGGATGTCTTCACCCTCTTGGATGACAATGAATGGCCCTCGAAAACCCCTGGATTCAAGTAAGTAATATGTAGAACTAGTAAGCAGCACGCTTCAAGCAAGGCTCTCAAATTCCTAACATAATATGTTGTCTGGCTATCAATTTGACTCGTATTCCTCCTAAATTCCTAATCAGTTAATCAGATTAACAGTCTAGCAACATAACATGTTAGACTGTATGACAATGTCACATTTTAAGGGTAGTAGAATTTGCAAATATGAGATGTATTATATCGCAGTGTTCAATTATATGGAATCTGATAATTATTTTTCATACTGATAGGGAAACCATGGAAGATTACAGAAGAGAACTGAAGAAACTAGCTGAGAGGGTCATGGAAGTGATGGATGAGAACTTAGGGTTACCAAAGGGATACATGAAGAAAACCTTCAACAGTGGCGAAGAAGACAATGCCTTTTTCGGCACCAAGGTGAGCCACTACCCACCATGCCCTAAGCCAGAGCTGGTGACTGGTCTCCGAGCTCACACTGATGCAGGTGGTGTAATATTGCTCTTCCAAGATGACAAAGTTGGAGGCCTCCAAATCCTGAAAGATGGGCAGTGGATAGAAGTGCAGCCATTGCGCAACTCAATTGTCATCAACACTGGGGACCAGATTGAGGTCCTGAGCAATGGCCGCTACAAGAGTGTTTGGCACAGGGTTTTGGCTACCCCAACTGGGAATCGAAGGTCAATTGCTTCGTTTTATAACCCATCAATGAACGCCACCATAGCTCCTGCGCCGGAATTGGTCGAAAAGGAGAACCAAGAAGTGGATCAGACTTATCCCAAGTTTGTGTTTGGTGACTACCTCTCTGTATATGCTGAGCAGAAGTTCCTCCCCAAGGAACCAAGGTTCCAGTCTGTGAGGGCCGTGTGAAAAACATAAGATCCAAATTAAATGGGGATAAATTTACTTCTCTTTTTATCACTTGAGTGGTTAAGTACGTACTATTATTACATACTCGCTCGTCTCTCTCTCTCAACTGAAAACTTCTGTGTGGGAGGAAAAGCTGAAGTGAGTGTAAGTCAGTCTGCGTGTTATGTGCTTGATGTTGCTTTTTTCTGTCTATGTATTGGTGTGTAATGCTGAGGATGATTAAAAGCTCCATTTAAGATTTGCTATGTAAAATAGTAAAATACTATGGATTGCAATCTTAAATTTTGTTGTTGGTTATGCCCTTCTTGTTTCCTTGTGTAGCAATGAAACTTTTTTTTTTTTTTGACAAGACAATATCATATACGTACTACTGTTAGGGAGATTTGAATTTTGAGTGTAAGGAGATGGATACATTGCTCCTACCAACTGATCTAACCAACCTGTATGTATCAATGGACTTTGATGGTCACTTTTTGGTTAATAGATTTGTCATAATTAGCTAGATGCATTTTAGCAATGCATAGATTCAACCTAACTAGAAATTAAAATCTATTTTTCTTGGTTTTTTTATTTTTTATTTTTTATTTTTTATTTTTTTTATTTTTTTTTTGTTTTATACTAGCAAAGTTGAGAGGGAAGAATTTAGCGCTGAACCTCAGGTTGCTTCAGCCTTTTACGTATTTTTTTTTTATTTTGAACAGTTCTTTACGCGTTTTAGCAATGCATATATTCAACTTAACTAGAAATTGAATCTAGCGTTGAACCTCAGATTATTCTTAAGTGCTTTTGCTACAAGCCTTTTACGTATTTTTTTATGTTTAACGGTTCTTTACATACGTCTTTGATGGTTCCCTATATGTTTAGCAAGTCCCAAGTATCTCCACATGGAACAGCCTAATGACAAAATTCACAAAACCCAAGAGGAAGCAAGCCACCAATTGCCATAAAAACTTATTGACCGTAAGGAATTAGTCATGCCACCTAATACTATAATTTAGTGTATTTTTCTTCACTGGTGAGTGAGATGTCTTAGTTCGATTCTCGCCAAAAGCGAATTTAAACCACATTATTGCTAGTACATTTTGAGACTTAACCACTCCTCCACCCCCTTCAGTAAATAATATCGTTTATTAGAAAGAAAACAAAAACAAAAAAAAGACTTAGTCCTACTTTCTCCAGTAAGACTTTCAATTCTAATCTCTCATGAAAAAAATAAGATGTGTTGGAAAATTAATAGAA
>JAOTRO020129339.1:0-13273 GCA_028566515.2 Pyracantha coccinea | reverse complement strand
GAAGTAACTGTACAAACGTTAATTAACGCACATAAACCAACCAACCTAAATAACTTCTCATACATTGCTCAAATGGGATGTTTGAATATACCAAAATGATCTACACAACCTCAGAAACATCCCCATATTTTTAAAATAATTTTTGGACTTTGCATGCGCCCCCACGCGCCGTCATAGGCACGGCCAGATGCGCGGCCACTCGCAGGCACGTGCCTGGCACACGGACGGCGTCACTTAACGCCGTAGGGAATATTCCGTTAAAACCCCCAAATATTCCGTCTAATCTAACCTTAAACCGTTACTGCCATTAGGAATATTCCGTTAAAACTAACGGAATATTCCTCTTTCTTCTCCGACTCACCCTCGTCAGACTCCGGCCACCGGAAACTGGGCAAAACTTCAATTCGACTTATCTCACTCATTTTTCCACCATTTTTCACAAATTTGGTACCAAATTGAAGCTCTCGACTTAAGGAACACAATCAAACTAATTTAAAGTTCTAAAAGTCACGGAAACTCACCGGAGAAATTCAAGAAAAACCGGCCAAACTTCGTCCACACGATCCCGACGTCCAAAACTTTCAAACGAAGCACTCCGAACTTCCTTGGGACCTCATTAAGCTTCCTATGAGCTTCAAATTCCCTGAAATAACCATATTTACATCCATGTGAACAGTACTCAAAACTGGGTTTCGGATTTCACGAGTTTTCAAAGGATTCCTTACCTGAAAATGGTATCATTCGACTCGCAAGGACACAAGGAACATGATGGTGCCTTCAAAGCCTTCGATCTGCTACGTTCCAATGGATTTTGGTGTTTGTCCGTACGAAAGCAAGGGAGAGGGAGAGAGTCTGCGAGAGAGAGGAGAGAGAGCACGGGGAAATGAGAGAGGAATGAGTGTTTGTGTGGTCCTCACACATCCAACACTCTAAACTTAACCCAACCATGCAAAGTGGTTCCAAACTAACTAGGGTTATCTCTAAAATAAACCCTAGAATTATTTAATTCACAAAACTCAATATTTACACCAACGTACAAGGGCAATTTGATCAATTCACAACCTACGCTCGGGACGGGTTGTGACAGTTTTACCCAAAAAAAAAAAAAGGATCATCATGAAATAAAAAAAAAGTTTATTGTTGCAAGATATTTATGTCCGTCCACTAATTGGTGATGAATATAATAGGTCATTGATTCCTCAACTGAATAGGTCGTTCATTCCTCAATTAATTGTTGTAACTGTTTAGACAATTCATTTCTAAATTGATTAGGCAATTGATTCCCCTATTGAATTAGGGGTATTTTTATAATTTATCAAGATCGCAACACCACTATATAAAGTTGGATATGCCTTACATTGTAACACACCATGTTTCTAATAGAATTATCTCATTCTCTCTCTAATTATTTTTCTCTAGAACACCTTATCAGCACCTTATTGAATCGTCACATGTTCAAATCAGCCGTTCCAGCACCCTCAGACGTAAAACCCCTAGGTTTCAAATGGGTATTCGTAAGGAACGTAATGATAATAATAAGGTTGTACGATATAAATAGGGCTGTAAAAAATTCCTAAAAATCCTGAACCAAAAAAATAAAAAATCCCTATCCCAAACCAAAAAAAGTTCCAAAAAATTCCCGAAATTTTAGGGATGATATACCAAACTGATCTCGAAATTTCGATACGGGAATCAGCATTGTCTCCTCAATTTTTCGGTAACCCCAAACCGAACCAAAAATAAATATTATATATATTATATACATTTGAATTGTTGCTAACTACTAATAGCAATATAATTGGTGTGGTCTACATGTATTAACCATAGCCCTTTATCACCACATCTGCCGATACGAACCTCCCACACACATTCACCCTGCACTGCTGTTTCTCAACCAAATGTGTCTATTTCTTCAACAAGAATTCAAAAAAATTGTATTATTAGTTTTTGATCATATTAGGTTTGTAACTTATTTTTTTGCTTTTGGGTTTGTTACGTATTTTATTTTGTTTGCATGTTAATTTGACTTGGTATGAATGATTGGTATTTCAATTTGTATGAAATTTGGGAATACCTAACCATCCCGAAATACCGAAAATATTTCATGAATCCCGAAAATTGGGAATACCGAAATTTTGGTTTGGGATTGGTCTTCAAATTTTCGTCCCGAACATTTTCGATTTGGGATTCGGGATCCCATTTTCCGTTTGGGATCCCATATCGAACCAGCCCTAGATATAAGGCCCTCATTGTGGCGCAATGTTTTTCATAACGCCTTGGGATTGATTATGAGAAGACATACTCTCCCATGATGGACATTATTATGCTCCACTACTTAATCAGTTTTGTAGTTTCTGAAAAACTGAGTATGCAGCTTATGAACGTAATCACCGCGTATCTATATGGGATCTAAATACATAGATTTATATGAAAGTCTCTGCAGGACTAGTAACACCGACCATGGAACACACTTTCCATTAGGTTGAAACGTTCGCTATATGGTTTGAAATAATCCTGACGAATGTGGTACAAACGCCTAAGAAAGCACTTGACCAGTGGTGATATGTGATAATTGTGGGCATATGTTCATTAAGACCACCAATTCTGGTTTTACGATAACTACAGTATATGTCGATGACATGAACCTGGAGAGATCCAAATGACTGCTACGCACCTGAAGAAGGAATTTGAGATTAAGAATCTTAGTAAAACTAAGTATTGTATCAGCCTGTAGATCGAGCACCGTCAAATAGGGATCTTACTCCACCAATCAAACTACACTCAAAAGTGTTGCATCAATTTAACTTCCTAGAAGCAAAGTCATCTAGTACTCCTATGGTCGTTCGATCTTTAGATCCTAAGAAAAAAAAATTTCATCCTAAGGAAGATGAATACGAGATCCTGGGACCAGAATTCCTCTATCTTAATGTTGTTGGAGCTTTGTTATATTTAACCCAGTATACTAGACCAGACATCTCATTTGCTGTGAATCTCCAGGCGATTATAGTTTCGCGCCAACACACCGCCATTGGTATGGCATCAAAGACATATTTTGATACCTTAAAGTTACTACAGATATGAGCATGTTCTATACCTGCACATTCTATAAGTCTTATGCACTGCATGTTGGGTTTGACAGTGTTAAGCACCTATCAGACCCGCACAAGGCACTTTCCTAGACATGCTATGTCTTTACTGTCAGAAACACTGTTATATCCTAGATGTTTACAAAACAGACTTTGCTTGCTACTTCGACTAACCATGTTGAACTCATAGACTTTTATGAAGCTACTCGGGAATGTAGTCGACTATAAGCTACGATTGAGCATTTTGAAGCACATGTAAGTTAACCTCTGATGCCGATCGTATACCAATTATCTATGAGGGCAACACTGCATGTATCAACTAGTTAAAGTTAGGTTTTATCAAGCGTGATTCCACCAAACACATAGCACCCAAGTTCTTCTTCTCACACAACAGTTGCAAGAAAAGAAAATTGAGGTGCGTTATATTGGTTCCCAGAATAACCATGCTGACCTATTTACCAAATCTCTACTTAAGAGCCCATTTCAAAAGCACATTATAGGTACTAGGATATGCAGGCTTTCGGAGCTAGCATAAGGCATCTAGTCGATGCCGATGTTCAGGGAAACACCCAATCATGTGCTAATGTGAAGGCATCCCGAAGACGCCCACGCTTTGGCCTATGTACTCTTTTTTTCTTCGCTAAGTTTTTATCCCACTGATTTTTACTTAGAAAGGTTTTTAATAAGGCACCAATTCTGGTCTTCCGACCAAATAGTAACGGTCATATGTCACTTGAGCCATGCCTGAAGTCATGAACGTCTAAGGGGAAATGTTGCAGGATATTTATGACCGTCCACTAATTGGTATGAATAGGCCATTAATTCCACAAATGAATAGGTCATTCATTCCTCATTTGACTGCCGTAGCCGTTAGGCCATTCATTCCTCAATTGATTAGGCAATTGATTCTTCCTATAGAATTAGGGGTATTTTTGTAATTTTCTAGGATAGCCACACCACTATTTAAATGTGGCTATGCCTCACATTATAACACACCATGAAATTCTCTAATAAAATTCTTTCGTTCTCTCTCAAATTATTTTCCCTACAACAATCATTTCTTTTTTTTTTTTAGGAAAACTACAACAATCATTTCATACTTTTGTTTTTGTTAATAATTGAACATCGACTTTAAATGGTCAGATTCGTACAGTGCCAAGTGCTGATAACATTTTTATTCAACATTAATATTTGCATATGGGTTTTTATATTTTATTTTTTCTAAATTCCATAATAATAATAATAATAATAAATATTATAGAAAGTAAAATATTAAGGGACAGAATGAGAAGGAATCTTTTATAGGAGTTTGAAGTGGGAATAGAATAGAAGAATAGAAGATTAGAAGAATAGAAGAATAGAAGAATAGAAACTGGCAGACTGAGAGTGCATGACATCTAAAAAATGCTCTAAAATTCAAACTATGCTAGTAAAACGACAATCTGGCCAAAGAAAAAGCTAGTAAAACGACAAGCTCTCTACTACTAGTTTTATCCTTTTTGTACTACAGCTGGCTAAACTTAACTTAGGCAGTAATTAAGTGGGTTTAATTAGCACAAAGTTTGGTGCTCATTGGGATAATGCATTCTCTATAGTTACACAAGGGGACAATTTTACCGAGATAATCAAAACCTAATCAACAAAAACATGATTAAACTATGGCTTACCAAACACCAAAAATGGTCCAAACCTCAAACCTTGAGAAAAAAGGGCAAAATTCAATTGATTCAAATTAAAAGGGGTGTTAATGTGATAATTATGAGATTCTGTATGGGGGTTTAGTTAAAAAGAAGTGCATTGCGTTGGTTTTAGGGTTTAGGGAGTCCAAAAAAGCAGCAACCACGTCTGTAGTGGCTGGTGGAGTTTTGACAGCCTTTGCTCTCACGCTTGCTGAATCTATTTGGGCAATCCCCGGGAACTGCTTTACGCAAAGCGTGCTATACTTGGTTTGGACCTCCAAAATTTCCGCTTTTCTTGCCACGGTAGTTCACCGTTCCGGAGGCCAGATAGACCTACAGAGACATTTTAGTTTTTTCTTGGTTACCATTGTGCGATTTACTAACGTTAAAAATCAAACTCAGGACATGCCGTGTAGAATACGGGCCTAGAATTCGTCTCAATCACTGGTTCACCCCGTAATGGTTCCAAAATTTCCACTTTACTCTTTGTCACATCCCGGCCCAGGCCCCCATCACATCCCGGGCTTGACTCAGCCGTAACACGACATTGTCTGCTTTGGGCCCGACCATGCCCTCACGATTTTGTTTATGGGAACTCACATAAGAACTTCTCACTAGGTCACCCATCATGGGATTGCTCTCGCGCGAACTCGCTTAACTTCGGAGTTCCAATGGAACCCGAAGTCAGTGAACTCCCAAAAGGCCTCGTGCTAGGTAGAGATGAGAATATACATGACGATGTGAGATCTTACAATCCACCCCCCTTAGGGGCCCGACATCCTCATCGGCACACTTCCGCCCAGGGAGTGGCTCTGATACCAAATTGTCACATCTCGAGCTCGGCTCCGCCGTAGCACGATATTGTCCACTTTAGGCCCCGACCACGCCCTCACGGTTTTGGTTCTGGGAACTCACAAGAGAACTTCGTAGTGGGTCACCCATCATGGGATTGCTCTCGCGCGAACTCGCTTAACTTCTGAGTTCCAATGGAATCCGAAGTCAGTGAGATCCCAAAAAGCCTCATGCTACGTAGAGATGAGAATATACATATAAGGCTTACAGAATCTTCGCCCTTGGACGATGTGGGATCTTACAATCGAGGGAATTGACAAAAATGCCCTAGGACCAAAACGTAATTTTAGGGACAGGGTTGTCACATTCTTCTCCTATCTTTCAAATTATGTACATATATTGGTTTTTATTTTTACACCACCATATTGGATGTAGAACAACTTGCTGATTTTGGATACTAATGTCTGATTTGGGCCATGACTAGTCGTTCTAAAAGAAAACAGTGTCACTATCATGGCTAACTTCTACGATGTTGTGACGAGTTGGAATTTTAGCTGAATTCCTTCGTTTATTATCAAAAGTCGAATTCTAAGATTTCATTATATTTTTTTCGTTTTAGGTTTCCAAACAAGTCTAGGGTTGAGATACCTCTTAAAGGAGCTAGGTTTTGCTATCTTATTATTATTCAATCAATAAACTTGAGCTTTTATTTTTCAAACTCTATTGGATTCCAGATTGCTAATGGATTTTGGCTTAGGATTTTAGTTCGATTTTTCTGTTTAATTTAGTGCACAGAGACATACACATTGTCTTGGTCAAGTTTTATATCTATATGAATTGCACATACATAGTATGGTTGAGTGTTATTATATATAGGCTTAATTGGATTAATAGTTTCCGTGGTGATATGGTAGTCGGAAGATAGCCCATGTGGATAAAAATTAGGATTTAAGCCCTTGTGGTGAAGTCTGTTAGGATTTAGACCCAAATTGAAAATTTCTTCAATTCTCCATTAGTTGTTAGCACATGGCTTACGTGTGAGGCTAAAAAAGATAACAAGAAGAAGGAAAATGATTGAATAGAGAAACTCCCGAAAATGTGGCGATCATAGATGTGTCGATATCAATGGTGACTCATTATTTTGATGAATCATTTATTCTAGCCTCATAGGTAAAGTCTCACATCCTAACAATTAACATAGAGTTCCGTCTTAGCTTCACACGCGAGCCTCATGTGCTAATAATTAACAAAGAGTTGACGAAAATTTTAATTTTGGGTCTAAATCCTAACATTCACAACATGGGCTTAATCCTAATTTTTTTTAGTATAAATGCTATCTTCCGACTATCTTATCACAACGATAACTAATAATCCAATTAGACCTTATTTAAATGCACGCTACATACGTTATAACGAAGCAAGGTAGTGAGCTAGTTGACGGTGAGCATGCAAGATAGAGAGCTTGTATAGAATAGAAAATAAAGCAAACAATGATGGGAATAAAAGAAAAGGAAGTAAAAACAAAGACGTTTGTATTTTCTTTTCTCTCTCCATAATTAAGGGGCCTGGCCGTGGTGTTTAATGGATAGGGATGAGCAAAATACCTACAGATATGGATAATAGCGTTTACCTGTTTATTTAAAGTTTAAGGTTACAGTTATAGATAATCTTTTGGACAAATAAACGGTTATAGATATAACCGTTTACACATGAAATTTAAAGAAGCGGTTATAGGTATTACCTGCAGTTATAATAGGTATCTATTTAACCGTTTTTTCCAAAATATGTAAAATTAAAAAAATAAATAAAAACCCTAAATTGTTCAATCTCAGTGTTTTGTGAGAGAAAATAATGCTTATCACAGTAGGTGCTTCTTTTGGCCCGCATATTCCATTTTGGAAAGTGCTCGAGAGTGTAGAGGGAGCAAGTAGTAGAGTATGGAAGCAAGGAACCAGTTCAGCCCCGGCTTTCCAAAATTATGACAAATGTTACTTTTTTAATTTTTAAGTTGTTAAAAAAAAAATGTAGATTGTTGAAAAAGGGGCAAAATGGGTAAGAAAATAGATAAATGAGTTAAAAAATGGTTAAACAGGTGTACGGTTACGATTAACGGATATACGGTTACGGTTAAATAGGTAAGCAGTTATGTATATGGTTAACTGTTTATAAATAGTTATGCGTATAGATAACCGTTGAGACAATTACCCAACGGGTAAACAGTTATACATGTATAAGTATAAACAGTTATGGGTAAATAACTACGGTTACCCGTCCATCATAACCGTTGCCCATCCCTATTAATGGCATACATTTTGATCATTTTTTTTTAAAATGACTAGTTGGTGGCTTTGCTATAATAATCGACATTTTTAAGGACTAAGAATATTCACATAAATATTTTAAAGGGATTAGTTGATGATTTTGCCATGATAATCTACCTTTTTAAAGACTAAGAAAACTCACATAAATATTTTAACCTCTTCTTGATCTCCATCATCATATGGTTTGGAATGGCAACATCAATGCTACGTTGGTTTGAGTTCAGATGATGGGTAAAGAATTCAACTCTCCGCTTTCCAAAAAAAGTAAAAATAAAAATAAAAAAAATTTCAACTCTCCTCCCCAATCTCTCCCTCTGCTTTCTTTAATACATGCACAAATTCTTACACACCTTCATCATTTAAATCTGACGTCAATGCGCGGCTAGGGAATGGGACTTGTGCAATTGGCAACTTATATTTTTGTACCGCAAATTTTTAATGATGCTCCAGAATATATATTTTAAGTTTTGAATTATTTAAACATTTATAATAAAGAAATGCAAATTTAAGATATAAAAGTTGTATTTACATTTTACTAAATATGAGTTCTTTTTTCATTGGAAGAAATAAATTAGGATTTCATTTCTTTCTCTCTTTCAATGCCAGAATTCACCTCCTAAAAATGTAAAAAAACTAATGTAAATATACATTTTGATTACATGTTTCCACGAAAATGGACAATTTGCATGCGCCATTGAAGAGCTCTCCGGCCAAGAAAAAATGAAAAATTCTTATTTCAAGGTATGTTACATCTCTTTGTACAGATGCTTTTAAATCTTGATTAAAGATATAATAATCAAGATTTAATGATTTAAAATTTAGTATACTCCAAAGCACCATAAAATTTTCGTTTTGGTGATAGCTTTGTGGGTTGC
Source organism: Pyracantha coccinea (assembly GCA_028566515.2). NCBI lineage: Eukaryota > Viridiplantae > Streptophyta > Magnoliopsida > Rosales > Rosaceae > Pyracantha > Pyracantha coccinea. The sequence continues at coordinate 4,520 of JAOTRO020129339.1, read as the reverse complement.
CATTTCCATATGTTTGGTGGGCGATGTTTAAGAATGTAGTTCCCATGTAGCCCATTCTGTTGAATTTCGATCTCATCTGGATTCTTTGTGAGGATTCTAAGGAGGACTCTCATATCCTATCCGTTCATTGTACATCATATGGTCAGAAATTATTTTGAATTTTTATTGAACATTAAACACAAACAGTAACTAACGAAAGCTGACTCTACGATGTACTATAAATAGATAGGATGTGTGAATCCTTAGAGTCCTCACAAAAAGAATCCGGAGAGGATCTTGATCCCATTATGTTCTATATATGACTAATTTCTACTCTTATATCCTTAATATATTAAAATCAGATATATGCTCATGATAAATGATTTAGGGTTCATTTTCAAATACGCGAGATTTTCATGTGCATGGGTTCTGGATTTATTATCAGGGTCGGCGAGGTTCGGTTCTGTTCAATTTCAAACCGCACAGTAATCCAACTAATATAATATCACGACATTAGATTGGTGTTTGTCTCAGATTAATTTAGCATAAACCAATCAAACTAATTCATTTAGTAACTGGTTTGGTTCGTTCATAGTCCCCTCATTAGCAGTTAGCAAATACTACGACTAATCCTGCGGCGCATGACATCATCTTATCTCTCTATATTTATTTATTTATTTATTTATTTTAAGGACTCAATTTAAACAATAATTACAAATTCAAGGTATCATGTTGTGTAAGCTTTCTATGTCATAAGTATGTCCATCATTTTCTTAAGCAGTGAACATCATTCATAAGGCTACCTCATAGTGCAACTGTTTATATTTTAGGTCTTCGAACCCAAAATCGTTTAAAATGATTACAAAAAAAAATTGCTACTCGTGATATAAAGTTGAAATGAAAGTGCAGATAATTAAGCGTCTAAATAATTATGAATTTAGCAACTTTTTGTTATGGTTAATCATTTAAATAGTCTGTTTACCAAACAAAAAAAAAATCATTTAAATAGTCTAATTTCAAAACACATTGCACGTATTATTTTTGTGATTCTTTCAACAAATGGAGCCCTAATTGTGAACAAATGAATCCTTCTAAATTCTTAATAATCGACAACAATATAGTCGTAGCGTATGACTCATCCCATGCATTCATAGTCTTTTGATCTTTTCAATCATTATATTATTTTTTTTATATAAACGATATTATCTACATTAAGAGGATGAGAGAATGGTTAAGCCTCATAATGGACTAGCTATAATGTGGTTCAAATTTTCTAGTGGCAAGAATCAAACCTAAGATCTCTCACTTACAAGTGAAAAATAATATATTAAACCGCAATACGAAGTGGCTTCAATCATTATATGTTAGGTTTTATATTAGTCATAGTGCAAATTACAAAATGAGAAAAATTAGGAGATGCAAAGTGGGTGGGGAAAGGTCATGACTCATGATCATGATGATTCAGGATCACAAGTCCTCAATCAGTTGGAGAGTGATTCTCGGATCATTATTGAATCCAAACAAATACAACATTTGGCTTCGACTGCCCCATTGACAACACGCCTAATTGGATGCATGATCATATATACATATAACATTGTTGGTATATAATTTAAGGACGGCAGAAGTTGGACCCAGAATTTGGTGGTCCTCCGATATCAAAGATTCAATTTGTTGGTGTTTTCTGGTTCGAAAAATAAAAACTCTAGACAAAAACTTACCAGCCCGTGAGCCTTGAAAATGGCCTCAGCTTTGCAATCTCGATCGTTGTCTGCAGAATAGGACCAGGACTTGGCCTTCGAGTTTAATTGTAGTATTCTTTCACTAGTTTTAACTTCTAGGTTTAGAGTGTTGTAATGAGTTTGTAGCTCAACTAGTTAGGAGCGTTTATTCATGCACCCGAAATCTTGTGTTTGAATTCCAACGCCCCAATATCACTATGTTTAGAAAGAAAAGAGTTTTGAGGAGTGTTATTTTCGCTCCCCGAGCACCTCTTACAGCACTCTTTCCATATTAGGGTTTTTCGTTTTTATTTATGAGATGGAATTTTCGACATAACAATTTAACTATATGACAATGTTATTTGCACTCAAATATATGTTGGAGTGCACGAGAGCAAACCCCAAGAGGATTAATGCTTGTTTTCTCAGTTTAGATTTTTAATTTTTGTTTATTAGTGGAGAGATTTGAATTTGTAACATCTTCCATTTATAAAAAAAATGAAATTAAATACTCCGTACTCTACCAGAAGTGGGAGGACTCTAGGTTTAGGTTTAAGCATTTGAGAGAAGGATTATTTGAACTTGAGATCTTTTTCCACATTAGGAACAGAAGTAGTAGCACCGAATCGAGAGCTAGTAATTGGTAAAAATATGAACAATAATGTACATAAGGTGCACAAACTTTGGTTATATAATTACTGGTAAAATCAAAACCTTAATGAGGGTAACACTAGTACGTAACTATTCATTAGTGGCGTTCTTAAAAGCGACGAATATTAAGTAAAATCCAACCGGAATTGGTCATAAAGTTATTCCATCCAGCTATAATTGTTTTTAAGGATTCAAGTCCAATGAGAAAGACCATAGGCATAGCAGTAGCATATAATAGCATGGGTTTATTACTTAATATCTTAATTAAATACATTATTTACACATGGTTAAAGCTCAATAATTAATATCTTAATTAACACATTATTTACAAAAACAACATATTTCCTGTATGAAGTTCTTATTACAGTATTTGATAGTGCCTGGATTACTGATCCCAACTTACTAGCGATTAGCCATGAGCCAAGCAACTCTACTCTGTAGCAATAGCTTTGTCTGTCCGAGTGAACGGTTGAGATTTAAATAACTTGCGGGAGAGAATTTCCATTCAAAAGCACATGCAATGGACTGGGTCAATATTTTTATTTGGATTTTTGCCTTGGTAATTTGGAGGGTGTGTCAATTTGGTTCTTGTTGTTTCAGGAATTTGATCTCGGGCCCATAGACCTTCCCATGCTGTTGGGCAAGAACCCACATCGGACTTTCCCAATTTGTATTTTGCCCGCATTTGCCAAGATTGCCAAGTTGAAATCTGCGTGGGTTTCTTTTTCGTCATTTAACAAGGGCGAGAAGCCAGGTTAAAGGCCACCATGGGCTAAAGCCCAGGCTTAGGGGTAGCTGTCGGTGAAAATGTAAAAGTTTATATGTTATTTCATTGATTTTTGAATGTGGTCCACTATGTCTAACTATTAGAGAGACCGGTCAAAGCTCCACTTTTAACAAAATTAATATTGGCCCCAATTTGGTAATACCATACGCACAATCCGTCGGGATTTCATCACAAATGACATCGGTATTAGTTGAAACAGAGTTAGGACATTTAAACTCTTCTTTTCTCATATATACGGTTGAGATATTTCAACAATACTTGGCCAATAAGTCTAATAGTCTAAGTTCAATTATACAGTAGTATATTTCAATTTATAAACCATCTCTTTTTCTTAGTTCTTACACCTTTATTCTCATCGCATCTTGTACATATTTGATACAAGTTTCACTTTGTTTGAATTACATGTATTTATTTAATGATATAAAATATAATATTAAGTTTTTTTGTTTATAAAGATTTAAATCTTTATGTAACAGCCCATCCCTAGATTCTAGTTTCGGGATGTGAAATGACCATTTAACCCCATCTCGGTGATGATGTGTATATGAATTTGGGACTTGTTTTGGAGATTGGTATTGGTTGTGTGGTTTTAACATGTACACGTACACTCATGCACATGTACACACCTACCTTTTTCTTCTTCTTCTCTCTCTCTCTTCTCTCGGGTTTTCTTCCGTTTAGCCTAAAACGTACGAACGCCGTGGTTGTGGACGATTGAGGCACGGATCAAGGTTGTTCTTGTTGGATTCGAGACCTTGGTAAGCTCACAAACCCAATTATGTCTTTGGTTTGGCCTGAAACTCATGAAAACCAAGGTTTCCCGAGAGTTAACTTAAGGACATTGTTCATGCACTTTTAATCCAGGGACTTCTGGATGAAACTAAGATCATAGGATGTCTTAGAATGGTCGTGGGAAGCTCGGAGGACCAAGTTTGAAGTGGTTGGACGTCAGGATCACCTGTTCTGGGTTTGGCCGAATTTTGAAGAATTTCTCCGACGTTTTTCCGTTGCATTTCGAGCTTTAAGAAGGTATAATCTTATTCTCTAGGTTCTAACCTTCATTTTGGTGAAAATTTCATGAAAAATGGTGCAAAAATGAGCGAGACAAAGGCAGTTGCAGGTCTGCCCAGATTTCGACGCTGGTGACACTGTTCCGGCGTCTGGAGGTTGAAGGTGATGCGCGTGGGGGGCGCGTGAGCCCGTGCCACCCACAGTCCGTGGGGGCGCGTGCAACATTGAAAAATTATTTTAAAAATATTGCGACGTTCGTGAGGTTGTGTAGATCACTGTGGTATATTCATATGTCCAATTTGAGCAATGTATGAGAAGTTATTTCATTAGTCCCGCCTATGTGCATAGTTTGACGTTTGTGCAGTTATTTC
>JAOTRO020129278.1:0-13274 GCA_028566515.2 Pyracantha coccinea | reverse complement strand
TATATATATATATATATATATATATATATATATATATTCATATATCTTAATTTAGAAACAACTTATTTTTATTGGTCAATAAGAATGATTACAATGGATATCACATGGATAATATTCATATATCTCAATTTAGAAACAAGTAGCACAGACAAATACGATGAGTAATCTCCTATTTGGCTACCAACTTACAAATCTGTCAAAAGACTCGGGCGCGGTCTTAAGATAATGCCATTTGACTGGTGGCCAAATATTCTATTGAATCTGAATTTCAATTTGCAATCGTAAGAAAAGGTTAGAGACATAATATATTAAAATTTTATTGTTTTTAAGACTATCTCCAATCTTGGGTTAAAACTTAAAATATTTAATCTAGAAAATTTAGGTTTTAATCCATAAATATTTTTCTGCTCCAACCCTTTGGGGTTAAATTTTTAGTCCGAGATTATTAAAAAATGAATTTAGGATAATTTTTTCTCTTAAAGTAACTTTAAAAAAAATGTGGAATATCCTAAGTTAATTCTATGAACATTTTCACCTACAAATATTTAGATTCCGATAAATAGTGAAAAATCACTAAACCGGCACCATGAAACTCGTGGAATACTATGAAAGAATATGAAACACATAAAAAAAAATTTTTTAATCACTTTAGCAGTTGGATTTAAATTTGGACAGTTAGATCTTCTTTTTTTTACCATTGGATTTGATCACTAATACCAAAATGACACAACCCACCTGGAATATCCACCTCGACACCCGAATCTAACTGTGCTGGCTAACAACCGGAAGGTGACAAAACCATAAAGTGATAGTGATGTGGAAAGTGCTACTAATTTAAATCTAAAGTAACTAATTCTAGAGTGCGCATGTGAGCGGGATCGACCCATTTCACACAAGTGATGTTCAAAGTATAAGTAAGTTGCAGTAAAATAATAGGGGTGTGATATCCACACACCCCTTTTTACTTCTCACACACCTTTTTAATTTTCAGCCGTCGGATTGGTTGAATTGAAGAAAATCAATGGACAGAAATTATCAAAGGATGTGTGAGAAGTAAAAATGGGTGTGTGGATAGCACACCCCAAATAATAATAAGAACATTTATACCGAAAAAGAGACATCTCTTGCATGACAATTTTTATCAGCAATCCTCATCGTCACAAAACCTCTACCACAAAACCTTGGAAGGGCGAAAAACAAGGGTGAGTGGGTCTGAAAATAAAGTTTTGTAAAACCTTTTTGAAAAGTGTAACCCCTCGTTTTCCCGAAAATATTATAATAATAGTATGTAATAAGTTTCCTGCATATCTCAGCCGTTGGATTCAATAAATTTGTCAATAAAAAAAACTAAAAAAAAATGCACATATATGGTGGGGCCAACTTACTAACCTAGAAGAGAATCATGACCTAAATTTGTTTCAGAAATGAGTTTTTAGTTAAAACTAATATTTGCCCCAAGAGTTGAAGTAGTTGGAGAAGATTTATAACCTCAAATTTGAGTTGCACTCTAAGAGTTGGAGTAGAAATATAAAATTTGAGTTATGTTAGATTGTAATTTATCGTGAAATAAGAATGATTCTTTATATATAAAAAGTTAAGTAGTGTTCTAATCCACATCTTTATAACCTGCAATTTGATCGACAATCTAAATAAGTTAATGGCCAAGCTATATCTATAGGCTGATGAATGTACAGGAAAGGCAATCTCAAACATGTGAAGAACATGCTGATTATATAGAAATTTACATTATGCGAATGCCCTTACGTCATACATGACCATTCCGAACCCTAGAAAATCAATTCAATACTACATACATGCAACAGCTGGAAAATTATATGCTTGCATGCATGTATTTATGTTCTCTTTCATAATTTTTTTTTCTGTATTTTCAATTCGTCTACTAAATTGATCATTGGTTAGTTTTTACGTGGCACAACTTGATTAAATAATAATTTAAAAAAAAAAGTAAAATATGGAGTTGGTCACATAAGAGAAAGTCTTTCTTCTTCATTGAACCCAAAATCCAAGAACAGCAGAGTCATGGTGTTCTTCATTGTGTTCATCTTCGTCTAAAATTGATATCTTTTCTTGGTTCAAAACTCTTATTGCATAGTATACCGTCCACACAATCTTGGTAGTCTTCTCTCTTTCACCACATAGTTAGACCGTTGGGTGATCCTCAAAGGTCCTCATTGGCACTTCCTCAGACTTTCGGGTGGTTCCAAGCGGGTCCATGAATGGATCCGCCCCTGATTGTACGATTGACCTATAAATGAAAGAATATTGATCTTTAGTTTTTTTTTGTTAATTAATTGTGAAATTTCGAGGAAATTTACCATTATTCTTAATCAACCAAAAAATAATATTTCTAATTAGGATGACCATAGAATATATACTTATGTTGACATTCATATTATTCTATGAGACTATCCTCGCAAGAACCATGTTTCACTACCGAAAGAAAAGTTGTACGTGCTGCTAAAACCCAATTACAAATGGACAAGTGTCCAATCCTAATTTCCAATTTCAATTTATTCAGACAGGTATCCATTTGTGATTGACTTTTCAGCAGCATTTGCTGCCCTTCTTTTAGCAACAATGCATGGTTCTTCCTGTACCATGAGATCGGAGAAAAACATGCTACGTTTAGTCAAAGAATTGGATTCTTTACTTTGCTAAGATTTTCGCTTGAAAGAAATAAAACTAGGAACCGTTATTCACAGTCTTCTTAGTCATATACTCTTTTTTAAATCAAGAGTGCATGACGAGTATTATGAAGTGCTAAAATTATTCTTTGGGCCATGCATGATAATTTTGCTGGCACATAATGACTAAAAGCACATTTAGATAAAATATTTGTAAAACCAATCCTTAATAAAAATACATTAATTATAGAAAAACACTTGAAGTGTTTCCTACAAGAAACACATAGTTGGTGCTTCTTGCAGAAAGCACTTTGTATTGCAGGTGGATAAATGCTGCTAAATTCTTGACTGGTGCATCAAAATGTTGGGAGCATAGCCATTCCTATCATTCTTAGGCACGCTCATATGATTTAGACACCTGCAATGTGGATTGAATTCTTTTCATTCTTCATATTTGTCTGTAACTGTCCACCGTGCTAGTCTCGAAGACGAGTGGTGATTAGCACTAAAAAAAACCTAGGTTCTTATCTACTAACTGGTAATTGTCAAGAATGATAATGCATGGAACGGGAAATGAACGGAGCCTTTCCCACTTTGTTTGTGATCTCGATACATATGTGTGTTCAAAAGACCTTTTTTCAATCAATTTGTATACGTACGTTGTTCAAAGATATCTTGATCGGTTTTGCCTTTTACTTGATTGGCAGGATGTTAGTTTCTTGTTCAACGTGGGATTGTTTATGTAAGTGTTAGTCTAATCTTGGAAGTTACATTTTCTATTCAATATAATTTACTTGTGATGTTGATCTTTATAAGTGATTTCACACTCGTTTCTCCTTCCGTACTCCACTTCTTGTTTATGTTATGTGATTCTTCTTTGATTTATACAATTTTAAAGTTGGGAAACAAAGGGGCCACTAGCTCTATAATTTGGTGGCATTTCTCTTCTTTTGTAAGTAGGAGGTCTGATATTTGACTCTTATAAAGAACAAGTTTGATATCAAATTATTGCTAACTCATCGTGTAATTTAGATTTATTCTCATACGTTTCATTTATATAAAAAGGCTTAAAACAAATAGAGCAATACATAATGTGAAACCCATTAGCCACGAGCAAGAATATTCCACTTCATCAATTACCAAAAGAAACAAAAATGGAAAGACCATGTCGTTCACAAAGCATCCACTTGAGGATTTTGCACTTTTCGAAGAAGTATTTGGGTTGACCTCAAGGGCCTATCAGCCTATTTTCGGTCTTCCCCAATGCAAAGGACCGATAAGACCAAAGTCCTCGTCTTTCTGCTACCAGAGTGGTTTATACATAAAAAAGGGTAAAGTGATCCATGGCCATAGAAAAAAAAAAGAAGAAAAACTTCAGACTCTTCTCTTTGTCGAAAGATCCGGATCTTATTTGTAAGGATTTCGGAGATTCATAAATAATGTTCGTTTATTGTATATTGTATCATAAAAAATCATTTTAAATTTTTATATTTAAAATTGAATACAAATAGTACCTGATGAAAACGGATCGCACTATGTACGATGAACAGACATGATTTATATATCCCTGGGATCCTCACAAAGAGGATCCGGAAAGAATCCTCGTTACACTTTGTCATCTACTTATTTGTCATTTAATTCCTTCTTAATAGTCTAAAGTGGGAAATAAGTATACTAGTGGTGTCTAATACATTTTTTGAAAAAGTTAAAATGCATAACAGTATTATTTATTTGGAATGTCAATGAAAAATATATACAAGTTCATCACCTAAAATGAAGTACTAAGCGTGGTTTGGCAGCTTGTAAAAGGGATTGGATATGATAAATAATACGGGGTGCTGTTACGTACTATAAATAGTACCTGGATTAATTATACTGGTCCCACATGATTTATACGGTACAGATCTGTTAATTTATCCTCCCTAAAACCTAAGGATTATAAGTTGGGTGGGAAACAACGCTCACTCTCTCGCTCTCTGTCTCTCTCTCGTCGCGTTCCTCTCTCTCGCATCGTTTGCAAGACTCATTCATGTTGTCGTCGTTCAGCCGTCGTCGTTCTTCTTCTACTTTTATTTGTTCCGCCCTAAATTATTGGGGAAGTTATAGTTCCCTTCAAATTAAGTTTTAGAACTCCAAACTTTCTATAAAATTATGTGAAATTAATGAAAGTTGGACAGCTTCTTGACTACATTCCTACAGCTCTTAGCTCAATTTGTGCGTTTGCGACAACCCACCACAATGGAAATCCAATTAATAGATTTCGTTGACAGAATCTGAAACCCAACGACTTGCAACTGCCCTTTCATTGAAATATGGAGCAGAATCTCATCAATTCCCAGTAAACTTCGAGAGCCAAAAACTCTGTCAATCCTCACCGATGCAGCTGGACCATTGTCTCCGCTTGAAGTCGCACCTTCACAGTGCCTCTATTTGCCGTGAAACACACCCTTAACTGATCTGTGTTGTTTGCAGAAGATTAACCAAAAAGGGTTTTATGCAGAAGATGAACGACAAATTAAGGGCAGTGCCCTTTGTGGATTATTCTATGATTATTATTCTTTTTCTTTTTTTCATTTTATTAACAATTTTTTTTCTTAAAACTAATATGGATATTTAGCAGTACTACTTATTTTATGCGGTACCAAACGCAGTATTAATAGTAGATTTTTAGTCCAATATTGCATCAAATGACCGACTAATTTAGTCAGTATTATGCGACAACTATTTATTCTATCCGACTGAAATAGTCAGTACAGTCCGAGCTGCTAAACGAGACCTAAAAGTAGTTGTAATTGCAAGGCGTTGCACTTTCAGTTGAAATAAGAGCATTCATCTGTGGCAGTGTCTCATTCAACATTCTTTCAATATCGCTTGTATATTTTTTTATATAAGAAAAGTAGGAATATATACTTCTATGAGAAATGCTAAGAAGACTCTCTCAAATTAAAACTTCCCTAAACTGATTACCACCTCATAATTTAACGTTAATTTTTATCTCAACAATATAAAATATTGTACAAAAATATAAGGTGTCGAAAGTCTATAGAGAGTCTCACTTTTGAGAGAGCCTCTTTAGCATTTCTCTTCTCTACTCTTAGCATATCTCTTAAATTGTTCATTCCTTCATCATTGTTTTTTTTTTCTTCAGAAAAATGCTAAGAACACAATTTCAAAATGAGATTTTTCATATATTTGCTGTTATCTTAACTTTTTATTATAATATTTTTATATTATTGACATAAAAATTATGCCATAAAAATAAGATAGCAAAGAATACTTAAAAAATTTCACTCTTAGAAAGTTCACTTAACATTTCTCTTCTTATATTCTTACGAAGCGACACAACCCTTTTTAGATGACAGACGACGACAAATGACAAATGACAAATGACAGAACCTATCTATGTTTTGTATTTGCACATGTTTGCTTAATACATGTTTTTCAATTCTATAACCGACAAGGAAGAAATTAACAAAAGTCGGTGATAAAAAGGTAAAAACAAAAGCATGCGTGCTTCTTATATTGTGTACAAGTTTAAATACGGGTCCTGTCTTGCTCACTTTCCTGCTGTTCTTTATCTGTCAACGCGTCCTTTGTGACAAAAGAAAGGAAAAAGGGTCGAAGATTCTCTCCTCTTCTCTTTACATTCTTTTCTGTATTTTCTTTTCACATTCTATATTTTATCTTTTTATTTTTATAAAAAATTAATATAAGATGTTGCCGTGATTTAACCATGATTGTTCAAATAGAAAAAAAGGAGAGGGAAAAAAAGAGATGAGAGAATCATATTCCGAGAAAAAGATGGTCTCAGGGCTGGTTTGGCAATATGAAATTTTATAAAAAAAAAACAGCAACTTATTAAAAAATTTGGAATGTATTTGATAAAAAATAAAAAAAAATAAAAAAACATTTTGAAAAAGTTGCTTTCATGACAATAATAAAATATAGAAAAGCAGAAGCATCTCCATCTATCATACTTCTAAAAAAAAGTGTTTTTTTTTAAGCATAATAATCAATGCCTATTTAATAAATTTTTTTAATAAGAAGTATACTTCCACGTATTTTATAAAATTACAATTATTGCACTTGCATTATTCTCTTTGACAATAATTATATCACATTAAATACCATATCTTTTTTAGTCATTTTACATATTCACAGTAATTTATATAAAAAAAATTACCAAACACTACACTTTTTTTTTTTGGTTAAAAGCACTTTACAGGAAAAAGTTCATCAAACATTTAATAACTTTATATTATAGTTGTTTGTTCTCACAATACAACCGAAATAGTTTTTTTTAAAAAGCACACTTATACCAAACTATCCCTAAATTTATCCTTTTCTTGTTTTGGTATTGCCTGTGGTTTTGTTAGTGGTATCGTTCAATGGTTTATCCAATCTTTGTATTGTTCATATAGTGTAGACATTAGACATTCGATAAAGTGGCGGCACCACTTTTCATAACTTTTTTTATAGTATAGACATTAGATAGAAACAGCATGTCTGCATTTGAAAATTACAATTAACCTCAATATAGAAAAACTTAATCATGCATAATCGCTTTTATACAGAGACCATGTAAAACATAACTTTTAATGGCAATATGCTACAAAAGTCATATTAAACTTGTTATAAATTGTAATTATTTTGGAGTGCTAATTAATAACAGCTCTCTGATCTTTTAAAAGGAAGGAAAACAAGTACAGTTTGCATGCAATCTAATTATATACATTTTACACTCATACTTCAATTTCAATAATTTTTATCGAGACTTAATTTCAATAATATTCATAATGTCAATGAATATATATACGGTTTAGTGATTCTTAGGGCTGTAGTGTATTCGGATTTATATGGATTTTTGTTGAGTTTTTTATGTAATAGACTTTCACATATTTAAGTAGATTTTTACATACTATTATAAACTCCATAAAATTTCTTAGACTTTTAATGATTTATTTGTGTGGAAAAGAAATGAGCTAAATGATAGACTTATAAAATTTTAGAGAGTTCAATACTATAATTTTATGAATTGTCATAGACTTTTTAATGACCAATTTATTAATAAGCATTATCATTTTTAAGTTTTTACTATTGAAATTGTGATGATGACCATGACAAAGTGGTATTATGAGGTGATGGTGGCAACGATAGTGGTGGAAGTGTCATGTGGTGATCGTCAACAAGATGGTGATAGTAAGTTGGTGTCTTTAGTGGTGACGATAATAGTTGGGGTGCTGTTTGAAGTGGCAGGGTGTTGTTGGGGGTGGTGGAGGAGAAAGGATAAGGGCGGTGGTGATGACGGTGATAGAGGTGGCGGTCATGGTGATTGTGGTGTCAATGGTGGTCATAGTAGGGTTGGTGATGATGCTCATGGTAGTGACGGTTGTGACGGCAATGGTGATGATGGTGGTTGTGGGGGTGGAAGAGTGATCATGCACTACTACAAAAGTGGCATAATGTGTCAGAGACTGGTGGTGGTTTTATACAATATACTGTCAGATAAGACATTTCCGACAGCTTGTTTAGATTATGTCGGGTGAAAAAACAATATTGTCGCTTATAACCGATATAAACTATAAATATTGGATATAATCGACACTAGACATTATTATCCGACACAAATAGTGAAGTGGAATTAATTTTTTTTATTTAAAAAAAAAAAAAGACCTTTTGTGTCAGTTGTAATCGACCTCAATGGTTTTCTATCCGACGCTACTGACTTTTTCTAAAAATAAATAAAAAATTAAATGCTTTTTGTTTCTTGGCGGTTTTAGAGTCCTAATTGACAAAAAAAAGTATTTTCCTGACACTAGCAATTTTTTCGCTTCTCTTATGCCATTGCAGCCATTTTCTATTGGATTTTTTTCCAAATATCCGCCAGAAATTAGCTTTTCTTGTCGTCTTTTAAAACGACACTAATAGGTATAGTAATGATGGTAAGATGATGTTGGTGACATAGTGGTGTAATAGTCATTGCATTATGTGGGTGGTGTAGTTTATCACTAGATAATTGAAAAACAATGAAATCTATCAAAATTTTGGGAGAAGATGTTGGATTTGATATGACAAAATATTTATCATAAAAACAAAAAGTCCATCAAAATCCATAAATTTTTAAAATCCTTTAAAATCAATGAAATTTTGAATACACCTGGATTTTTGCAAACTCACAAAAATCATAATTGAATACCACAAGAATTTTATAGACATTTCAAAAGTCATAAAAAGTCTTTATCAATACATAATGACTTTTGTTAACTTTTTAAAAGTTTATATTGAATACACCTATATTTCAGAAGTAAAATCCATCAAACTCTATATACAATACACCCCCACCTTCCTTTAAATTCCACGTTGGTGAAAGGGTTATAGGTTCAAATATCTCATGCACAATTCCCAACATTTTTTTAACCATACATGTCGTACAGACTATTGATACATTTTTTTTTTAGTAGAGCAATAACATTAGTGGGTCAAGAAGTTAGCTGTCAGGGGGAAGGAAATTGGTGAGGATCAAACTCGCACCAGAATGTATAGACTTTATTGTTTTTCGCCATTGTAGTAAAACTGTAAAAGTACCATCTGGATATTGTTGGTGATTGGAACTTACTGTTATCAATATAGGAATAACTCATGCAAAAGAGTTTGACGTGTTGCTAGATAAATAAAATATAATGATTTTCACACTCTTATTTTCTCTTTCCATTTAATCAATTTAAATGCCAAAAAAAAAAAACACATAAGAGTGTACGCCAAAAAAACAAAAAAGAAAAACTCACTTCAAAATTAGAATTTGACCAAACTTTTGCTTATAAAAAAACAATCAGTTTTGTACACTTGATATAAAAGTTATTATGGTTAAATACTCGTATCAGTTTGGATTCCAAATCATAACAATTCTCATCATTTTAATATTACCAACACATAACTATATTATATGTGTAAGCAAAGTGATAAATTCTATTAGCTACTTCTGCAAACTTTCAAGGTTATACAAAATAGTCCAAGAAACGTACATAATACATATGAAACACTAGACAAAGAACTTATTGGTTTTTGTTTCAAACGAAGCAAAAGGGTTCAAGATAGGTTAGACTTGTGAGGGCAAGACTAGTACAATATGAATTTGGCTTTCTTTTCCAAATTGTAACACAAACTTTACCTTAGAACGGTTAAACCCTACAAATGATTCCACCTGCATTAATCCATTTTCCTAGTAGATAAACATTTCAATTGTGGAAACGTAATATTTTCTTCAAGTTCATCATGTCCACCCCTTAAAACTAATGAAGCCAATTATCCATTAATTCGTCCCATTCCCAAATAGCTTCATTATCAACGGCCAATGGCAAAGTCCAACTTTGTTCTGGTTGAGAGGATTGAGAGCCATGGTCTCCAGAGGATGAACTGTCCAGTGAGCTTAAGTTTGTTCTATCTCCCATATTCTGAGGATTGCTATTTGACGTTGTCGACCCTTGATCCAGATGGTTTGCACCCTGAGCAGGAGCTGCTTGAATGATAAAGGTAGGGTTTCTTGTGATCTCAATCCCTGGAGGTCGTCTGTCAAATGCCCTAAGGCATTTCGATTTCTTGTACACTCGGCATAAGCTGAATTCTTCCCTTAACTGCATGTATGCATGCCAAAACATATATCAACATAATATTTAATAATATTAGTTATTATGAAGTTTGGTTAGTTAAATGGGTTTAGATGCATATGCACTAAAACTGATCAATGCCGTACTACATCAATGAAGTCGCTTAAAAACAGTGTGGTCCTGTCATATGGTTTCATTTGTTGTTAACTTGTTATATATAGCTATTGGCACCACTAACATGTTCAGTTTTGCTGGTGTCCCTTCTATAAAGTAATTAAATGTCTTTTTGTGCGCCCAATTTATATTATTTATGGGATATATCACTTGTAATTTCTCAAAACCATATGTTATACACACACACACACACACACACACAATTCAACTTGATTAATTATGTCATTATACTATAAATCCGAATAGTTCTCCAACTATGTTATCAGGTTGCAAACTAGATAGTTGTCTCACAAATACACGTAGATAATTCCAGTTGAATTTATGAAGTTTCAGAAAACAATAATTTTATTTGGACAAGCTTGTTGACAACCTCTCTAATAGATGTATTTCAAGTTTTGTGAAGTTTTAAAACACGGATGTTACTTTTGAGCTAAGAAATTAATTAGCACGTATACTGACCGTGGGAGCAGAAGGAGTACTAGTACTAGTACTAGTGTTTGATGAAGAAGCTGCCATTGATAGTTGATTATTATGATCTGCATGAACTTCGATGGCTTTGTATTCATTCATCATCCACTCGGTTTTCTTTCCATGTGGAGCTCTGCCCGTGTAGAAACCCATGGTTCTTTTGTGGCCGATGGCATGATTGTAATTGGAATTGGAAGAGTAAACAATGCTTGGAGATCCTGTTGCTTTCCAATACCCAGTTGTTGTGAGTCGTCTTGGTCTCCCTCCTCGAGCTTCACTCTCTTGTCTTGGGATGAAAAAGAACCACTGCTCTGAATCTCCATGGCTCACCTCTCCCGAAACCTCTGTTAAATAGTTCATTTTAGTTCATTTTAAACCTAATTAATTAATTAAAGTGTAAGCTAACTAATTCAAGAATGATATGATATCGAAATATACATAAGTTGAAGTACTGCATCTGCACGCACGCACGCGCACACACGCACACACACCCTAAAAAGAAAAGGAAATTGAAATCAGTTAGGGTAGTGATTATTGATAAATAACCGGTGCGAAAACTACCGTTGTCGTTAAATTTATGTCCATATTCTATTCAATGAATATCAACAATGTACCGATGCCGTAAATTAGTAATCTAAACAAACACATATAACATTCATTATCCTAAAACTGGCATGGTCGTAGGGAAAGTGATGAAAAGCAAACACTAGCTATAATTTGGTGTAAACTCCATGGTTAAGCAAGCCAGAAGCTAGCATAAATCCAACAAGTAATTATTAAAAAGGGGGCGGGGAGAGAGAGAGAGAGAGAGAGAGAGAGAGATGTCGAATTACGTGGGAGTTCCCATGGATTAAACTCGTAAATGTAAACAACGGGTATGATTCGGTCCAGAACTCGGTTCAAGTTGCCACTCCTCCCATCAAGTTTGTTGTGCAAGTAAAACGAAATCAACTCTTCCTCTGTTGGGTAGAATCTATATCCAGGTGTTAAATCCTCCATTGCATCTGCCTCTCCAGCTCCCTTTACCCTAACCCTAATAACACTACTTCCAGCTACCCAAATAAAGAAAGTTCAAAGCTAGCTAGTTGTTCAGGTTTCTATATATGTTGTCTGATACGTAGGTTTCAATCATTCTATATATAGCAGATGAATGATGGAATTAATGGATTGAAATTATGCAAATGAGATCGTGCAAAAAGGAGGCGGAGTGAAAGGAGAAGG
The DNA here is from genome assembly GCA_028566515.2 of Pyracantha coccinea. NCBI lineage: Eukaryota > Viridiplantae > Streptophyta > Magnoliopsida > Rosales > Rosaceae > Pyracantha > Pyracantha coccinea. The sequence continues at coordinate 1,162 of JAOTRO020129278.1, read as the reverse complement.
GAAAGACAAATTTTTTAGTTGCTTTGGAAAGTTCTCCGCGCTTGTGCTCGAAGAAAAAAGCCTTTGCGAGGATCTTGACTTGTTGGAGTCAGTCAGTATGCCTGTTTTTACACTGCACGTGTCATTGTACTATTTGCGTTTATTGTCTTTAATTCATCTCACAAAGATTAGTATTTTAATCTTTAGACCATTTTTAGTTTTATATAATTAAAAACTTAAAAAGAAAAAAGAAAGAAGAAGAAGCAGATGAACAGTTCTTCTTCTTCTTCCTCTCCCAGCCCAGCCAAGTAACCACTACAGCCCCACCCGGTCCCGTCGCACATGTAACCGCAGTGGACAATTCGCTTGTAGGTGCCGGTGTGATCATGCTGGAACCGGGTCTTGATGACATCGATGGGTTGAAGACTCGCGGCCTCCATGATGCCGCCGAGCGAACCCGACAGCGCCTTCGTGTAAATCGGAATGGGAGGCTTTTTGGCGGCGGCGGTGGTCTCGTCGGATTGGGGTTTTCACCCATGTTTTTGGGAATTCGATTCCAAATTTCAAACTGCAATCCCAGCCTCAATCAGCAACCATGAGCTTTAATTGAAGCCACAAGTTCCCTCAGCCCCACAACTTGGCAAGCGCCACACAAAGCCGGTCAAGAGATTTTTGAGGTCCTGGGCGACGTAAAAAAATGTGCTCTCATTTTATATAAAAAATTATTTGTTCTTACACGTAAGACATCAATAAAATTATATTTAGAAAAGCACTTCAAACTCAGTAATTTAGAAACACAGAAAAAAACTAAATTATTTTGTGTCGAGAGAATGAAACAAAAAAACTTCAGGCTTACAAGTAGTTAGATTATGAGTTTTGTCTTCCATTTGAACTTTTAAAGTGTTTTTGTATGAATCGGTGTTTTTTCTCATTTACTAACCTCGTCAATATAAGACTAAAGAAATAATGATATTTTCGAGTCTTTAAGGATATGTATAAGTAATGAATGAGCACCAAATAAATTTTTTTGATGACACGTCATATGATTTGCAAATTTGGTCTATGCATTACCCTTTGTTGAAGATTAGACTTGAATTAGAACGAATGCAGGTACCTTTGAGCCTTAAAATTTGTCTTTTGATTGATTGTTTTTTCTATTTGAATTCTGAGAAAACTTTGTATG
>JAOTRO020129044.1:0-13276 GCA_028566515.2 Pyracantha coccinea | reverse complement strand
CATGGACCATAGCTACAATTTACTCTTAAAAATAATCTGCCCAACAAACTGCATGATTATTTTATATACAAACAAATATATATATATATATTTTTTTTTTGTCAAAGAGTAAACTTTATTAAAGTCAAATAAAAACGTTTACATCTTCTATAAAAACATTTAAAAAGAAATTCAGGGTCAAATTCATTAAAAACAAATATACTTGACAAAATTGTATTTTTGATTAGTAAACAATTTTCACCAAAACAATAAAAAAGAAAAATTATCCAAAAAAATAAAGGGAGTTTTAACAAAACACTCATGGTACTGTTCACTTTTAACCAAAAACTACATTTTTACCTTTAACTGTCACTATTCACTATACCTTTAAAAAAGGATTTTCGTTAAAAGAGAAGTTTTTTTGGACTTTTCGTTAGTTTTCCTAAAAATAAATTGGTTTAGATTTTCTTTTCATGACATGGCATTATACTATTCGTTTCCCTAAGAAAAATTTCCGCGAACACGAACTCATCCGGACAAAGATCTTCTGTGGATTTTTTTTGTGAGTATCTGCAAATCAATCAATCGTGTTCGTTCATCGTATATTATACGATCAATTTTCGTTAGATACTATTTATATTCAATTTTAAATTAAAATTTAAAAATAACTTTTAACCGCACGATATATGATAAACTAATACGATTAATTCATCACCGGAATCCTACAATGAGAATCAAAAGAGAATCATTAAAAACAAAAATTCCACGGGGTCAAAAATTATTACATAACATCACGCAGACACATCCGTGACCGTTACTGTTGAAACACGCGCTAAATCTGGTGCGGAGAACGAGGTACATCTGCACCGTCCAAGTCACACTCAACGGTCAAGATGAACTGAAACCCTCCATTTGGTACAGAATCCACAGGGGATTCTGACCCTAGCTTTCGATGGACGTTACCGAAGCTAGGCTCGTTGAATCCGCACCTGGATGCCTTAGAAATTAAATTAAATTAAACTTTTTGTTTCACTCTCGTGGAAAAGCAAAAGGTTAAAAGCCAAGACATTTTCACGAGAGAAGAATTTCTCAGAGTTTCTACAGCTCAAATTCCAGGTCTTTTCAGAGGTACCTTCGAATTTTGATTCTTCTTTTTTTCCCCCAATTTGTTTGAATTTCTTACAAATTCCGTTTTCTGGATTTTTACAATGCATTTTTTGGTGTAGATTCTTCAATTTTCGGTGTTGAGAATCATAAAGTTGTTGCATTTCGATCTGGGTTGTGAATTTTTAGGGTTCATGGATCGGCGATTGAATCGAATTGGTGTGTTTTGTGGAATTCGGGTGTCGATTTGGGTAGGGGAAGTTTGGGGATTTTGGTGGGTTAGTGATTCGGCAAAGTGTGGGTGTTTTTGTTTGGTAGCTGAGAAAGGAGGTGATTCCTTTTTCTCAGCTTTCTTATTGCCTAAATTATTTTGGAAAATTAGATGGGATCAATGGAGCATTGATCGTGCTGTATCGGTTTAATAGTATACAATGTTAGATTGTTTGATATATTTGCCTTTTGTTTGGCCTTTTGTGTTATGTTCTTACTAGCATCCGAACACGCGGCTGAAATCGATCGAATGCAGGGTAGTTTCGGAAAGTTTGAAGCTTTAATGTTTGGTTACCTGCCTTTTTGTTGTAGAAAGTTCGAATGCAGGGTAATTTTGAGCTGTTGTAGAAATTTGAAGGTGTTGCTTTCGGCTTGGTTTCCAGTAGAACTGAGGAGGATAGTAGAGAAGTTCGATTAGAACGTTATTGTCTGGGCCAACGCCTCGCCATTCGTTCTTCTAGGTCTAGATACTGAAAGAAATAGGATTTAAGATCCGATTTCTTAAATTTTTATGCACTTCTATGCAGGACTTCTTTTTTCTTCCATGATCAATGGAACCCATAATCGTGACTTTTCTTTAACATTTCTAACTTTCAATTTGGTGTAATTTGGTGTAACTTATTGTATTTTGAAGGAGATTGTGTTGAATTATTGTATTTTTTTTTCTTCTCTGTATTGTGGATGCAGGAGCTTTAATTTGAGTGCGAATGGGTGAACACCTGGTGTTGTGTGTTGACCGCTTCACAAAACCTGAAAGCTTGCAAGGGAGTGAGACCCTGGGATCTTCTGTAGAGGGTTCATGCTCCCACTCTACTGAGCTACCCACTTGTGCCATTGATGTTAAGGGGGTGGGGGAGAAGACTGTATCTGAAGAAGAAGAGCCTCTGATTCAGACGGTTGAATGTCGCATTTGCCAGGAAGAAGATAGCGTTAAGAATTTGGAGGTCCCCTGTTCTTGCAGTGGCAGCTTAAAAGTACGTTTATCTATTGATATCCATCCATTTCTTTAAACTAGAAATTTTGGATATTTTTTTTGGAGGGGGCTGTGGGGGAGGGTTGTCACTCGTTTAATTCCATTGACCCTAATTACTTAAATATGTCAACATTTACAATAGAGAAATTCTTGAAGTAGGATACCCTTGGTGTTTAAATTTGATTGTTGTTAGTGACTTTGTTCAAAATATATTCTCCACCGCAGTTAGTCAGTGTCAGCTATATGCTCAAATCAGTTTATGCTCTTGAAGTCCCTTTTTGTTTATGGTTTAATTATATGGAGATATCTTAGCTATATATGAAGCTTTTACTGCATACTAATTGTTTGAACTTTGGTTGGAATCATGCTCATGGTTATATATTGATAACCAATGCCAATGATTTCTTTCTTCTTTTTTTTTTTTTGGTCCAGTTTGCTCATAGGAAGTGTGTCCAGCGATGGTGCAATGAGAAGGGAGATATAATTTGTGAAATTTGTCATCAGGTAAATTTCTAGAATCCTTACCATCTGCAATTGTCATTTTTTATGATTTTTTAAGTAGAGAATTTGTTCCGTTCATATAAGTAAGCAACTTCACTTTGTTTGAAGCTATCTTAGTCATGCCTTTCTTTTCTGGAAAGCATGAAATTCAATGTCGTATTATGAGAAAGATATTTGGTTTTTATCAATAAATTATGATGATGCATCCGTTTAATATGGTAAGATCATGTGAGCATTTGCTGTTAGGTCATTTCAATTGGTTATTATGAATTTATTCCATTTGTGAGTTGCGAGTCATTGAGTGGACTTTTACGAAAAGTTTCCTGATATACAGCCATACCAACATGGTTATACTGCCCCACCACCTCCCCCTCAGTCTGAAGATACCACAATTGACATCAGGCAAGTTTAGAATTTACATATGCTTTACAAACTTGTTCATGTTGTTACGAAGGATTCTTTTCTCGTTTTATCTTTCGGTTTTTCAAATTAGCTTTGGCTAGATGTGATAAGGACTTTGCTTGATTTTGTGTATTACTTTATCCCCACCCGTATCATTGCATTACCATTCTTCAGGTCAATACAACATACAGCTTTATCTATGACCCTTTATCTGTTTTGATCTTTTGTTGTTTTGCTTCTTGGATCTGCCTGACAGTGATGGTTGGACAATCTCTGGTACTCCTTTGGATTTGCGTGATCCTCGACTATTAGCAATGGCAGCGGCTGAACGCCACTTTCTGGAGGCTGAATATGATGAGTATGCTGACACAAATGCTAGTGGAGCAGCCTTTTGCCGCTCTGCTGCTCTAATTGTAAGCCATAGTTACCACCATTACTGATGTGTTGTTTTTCTATTGTAGGGCATGTTGGAATGGCATATTGTCGTCTCATTTTTGTTCTGATTTTAATAAATGGATCTTATCACACGATGAGGACAACCTAGCTGATGCTTTTGTCAGCTACAAAGAATAGGGTAGTGCTATATCCACACCCATTTTTACTTCCCACACACCCCTCTCAATTTTCGGCCGTTTGATCGAATGAATTGAAGAAGATCAATTACCAAAACAAGGGTGTGTGAGAGGTAAAAATGGGTGTGTGAATATCACTTTCCTAAAGAATATCCCTAATCTTTAACTTTATATTTTACGTACAACTCTATTTTCTTAGTACACCTTTTCTCTTTAGTCATTCTGAACTGGTGTAACTAGTTGCAGGTTCTGTTCTGGGCCCTGCAACTTAACTTGTTGCTATGCGCATTCACAGTTTAAACCTCAGCAACATGCTCTAATCTCAGTTGAATAAGAAAATTTAATCAAATTTCTATTGTTCTCCTCTATTGTTCCTCGGCAGTTAATGGCTCTTCTCCTCTTGAGGCATGCGTTGACCCTTCCCAATGGTGACGGGGATGATGATGATGCATCCACCTTTTTTTCTGTAAGTGCCATAAGTGTGTTGGATGTTTCTTATAACATTTCAGATTGTTGCACTATCTAACTAAATGATCAATTGTTAACAGCTTTTCCTGCTCCGGGCTGCTGGTTTTCTTCTCCCATGCTACATTATGGCTTGGGCCATCAGCATATTACAACGTCGAAGGCAAAGACAGGTTAGTTCTGGGCTCTGCTGTCTTGGAGAAACCCAAGAATAATCACTTTTTATATATCCTTGGTGATATGAGATATCATCTCTGAGATTGGTTACATAACGAAGCTTGAACGGGCTTTGGCATGCTTCCCACTGCACTAAAAGAAAGTAGGAATCATGTCCTGGACAACTTTTGTTTGCCATTTACAAGAAGCTCTCTGGTCGTCAGATGATTGTAAATGCAAATTTTTATATGTTCTTTTTAATTTCGTGCTAATTTGTTCATATGTTACTGTTGATCCAGGAAGCAGCAGCACTTGCGGCAACTGAGGTTGCATTTATGCTGCAGGCAGGGCAACGCAGGGGCTTGCAGTTCACAATAGCTCCGGGACCTGCAGTGACTCCCCATCAGGAGCCAATTCAATGATATGATGATGTCAACTATGGTAATGTTCTACTTCGGTGAAGAGGATTATGTTGGGACTCGAAATATGACCGTGTTGTTTCTGCTTATGCTATTAGCATTAAAGAGGAAGATCAGAAGGCTTTAGCTTTCTGACTGTCGTGTACCTGTAATCGAATTATTTTACATACTCTACAAGCTCGTGTTTTGTACATAACCTTTGTTATCACCGCAGCAGAACTGCTGCGTGGTAAACTGCTGTCGAAAGAGCTGTATTTCTACCGATTGTAGTTGCAAACTAAAACATCAACTTTACATGCATCGTGTTTTAGTATCCTGTTCTTATGTAACCTAGTTCTATGTTTTCCGGTTTTGGAGTCTCACACTAAACCACACTGCGCCGACGGCTAGTTCGCTTTGCTCTCGGCACTCGAGTGAGGAAAGCGCTAGTTGAAGCCAATCTAGTTGGAATATGATGATTTGGGATTTCAAGTTTTTAGATGCTTCACACACCAATGCTTTCCTTGAAGTTTAGATTGTTCAAGAAAACCCTATCATCTTGTGTTGTAGTTGTTAAAGTTAAATGTGATGGTGAAGGATGATTTTGGAAAGCAAACGTTCCATTCAAATTTTTTTGCTTTAATACAGCTCTCAAAGCTCACGTCCAGCTTGGACCATGACCTGTCCACCTCCTCATCGATTTTGTTTCTTTCCGTTTCTATTTCAAAATGATATTCTAAACTATTCAAATCTACGAGAAAAGAAATTCAAACTCATGTTCAAAGGGTTGAGAGCTCTGCTCTAATTAGTTGATCTGACTCGTGTTTACAACCAGAAGGATAAAAAAGGACAACGGTCTTCGTGGGTAAGCGAGATATATATAAAGAAGAAAAAGAAAGGAGATGGGGAGGCCATATATACAAGAACAAAATGCATTTCTTTGAAAGTTTGAATTAGGGTTTTAAGGGCTAAGCAATTTAAATTAGAGGGGAAAGAAAAGCATAAAGGAATTCCATTCAGCACAAGAAACAAAGACTGGGATTTTTTGGTGCATGGAGGGAAGAGCTTGGAATTCTAAAGCTAGTTATTAGCTTAAAGCAAGTTAAGCTGCATAAAGCTTTGCTGTTGGTTGGTTGGTTTGGTTATTTGGGGTGTTTTTTTTTGGTGGCAGGGATTTCTGTTCCCCACCATTACTCCTACATCTCTACTTTTGATGGCTTTTTTTGCTGCATATGGAAATGGCTGCTGCATCCTGCATGTTCAGTGTTCGCTTCTGGCAACCATATTTGGTGAGGTGCCTTAAGAGAATTTTTGGGCAGGGTGGGATATGGGACTGGATGAGACCAAAATACGATATAAATTTCGGTGTTGTTTCATTAGAGCATTTTTTACACTGGGTGGATCAACTTGGATCAGATGGGACTATTCTATACTTTTGTGAGAGGTGTCTTACAGATGACGTGATCAGGTGTCCTTACTCAAGTTTTTCTCCTGAAATATAGAAAATTCATTCTTTTTTGTGATGTTGATCGAACCATTTGCTTGATTAGGCGGCCTGACCGAAGATTTTCAAGCGATGAGGAGCTCGTAAGAACTCTACACGTCAGCATGGTCAGATGGGGTGGCATGTTGGAAAAGCATTCAAGATACACAAAACTGGTCTTTGGTAAAAAAGAGGTAGGCAAATGATAGAGAGAAAGATACTTGGCTTCCCAAGGATAGAATTCCAACTTAACTTTTGATTCAAACCTGTCAGAGTCTTCTAAAACAGCCTTATATATGTGGCAGGCTGCTTATGATTGAGGTGAATCTAAATCTTCCCTACCTGTTCTGCCTGCCCTTCTTCTGAGGGGCCTCCCTTTGTGCTTTATGCCTTTAGTCCTCCAAATCCCATAAAAGACATTCCCTTGGCTTCTTCTCACAGGGAGTGAAACCATAACAAACACCACCACTCAATCTCTTATCCAACACAGATAGCTTCAAAAGCATGGGGTTTTTGGCTTACAGAAGGGCTCTTCTTCTTCTTGTTTGCATTGGGTTTCTAGCTCTTCAACCCGAAAAGGTTTCAGGCTTAACAAGTAGAAATTTGGCTCTGAGATGGGACAAGGGGCACTTGCCATTTCTTAAAAGCTTGCATCTTTTTAAGGCTGTTGCTATAGAGGATTTGGAAGCTAAGATGAGTTTGGCACCTGCACCTTCGATGACATTCGATGCAAATCAATCAAACAAAAGAAAAGTTCGAAGAGGATCCGACCCCATTCACAACAGAACTTGACAGGATGCTGATGCAGTTAGCTATGGGGAGAAGAAGCCGGCAACAGAGTATTTTCACGCAAAAGAAGCTTGTATGGCTGTAACTAATACAGAAAGGTTCAACGGGGTGGCGGGCATCCTATTTGGTTAGAATTATATGTTTTCGTTTGCTTTTTAGTCGAAGGTTTTTTGTTGAGCTGAAGAACTGCAGCTTAAACCCGATCATCGAGCTAGCATCATCTTTATTGTATAAACATAGGTCCTAACTAATAGCTGAATACTTTGAGAGAATGATTATGCTGGCTCCCACGGATTACATGCATTTCTGATTTTTCTCTTTAAAAGCAAGGGACTTCTACAATTCTGTGTTGTGAATAGTTTTGCATTTTCTGTTTAGTTTCATCAAAACAGTCAAAATTTCACGAATAGCAGCCGTGACGATGGAACTAATTCTTCGTTGAAAAATTAAAAACGAAATAATTGGATTGAAAATTATTATGTAAACTACAACTACAATCAGTACCGATGGCACAAATATATACTGTCAAAAACAAAATCCTTACATGTCTCAAGTTCTCAACTTAGTCTGTGCCTCTCTTGTACTCCACCTTCAGCGAACTTGTGATGTTTCCCCGATGAGGTCAAGAGATCTTAGTGACTAAACATTTCAAACTCTTTCGTACGGGCGAGTGTCATTTCGCTCTTATATCAGATGTTGACCTGTCATATCTCTTCTTCCTGTGAAATTTAAATTGTATAGAGGTTTTCTTATGAGCAACTGCCTGCCATATCATATCAACGGCGTCACCAGGCTGGGATGGATACTGATATTCAAAATGATGTACAACTTCCTTCAACCTTTCCCACATCTTGGTCCACGTTTCTTGCTTGATTCCTCGGAGAAGATTCAGTAGGTAACCCTTCTTAATAGCGTCAGATGAGTGAACAAATATGCAAAACTGAGAGTAGTCTAAGAAATCTTCAAATGGTAACTCAATTTCATCGCTAATTATCACAGGAACACAATGGCTGGCGACGGCATCAAATAGGCGATTTGAGGAAGGGGTATCACCAGCAAGATTCAGGCAAAACTTTGATGAGGCCATTCCTTGGCTTGCCTTGTTAATACCATTCCCTCGAACGCTACCAAAAGTGAAGTATACATCTTTCTCGTCTTTAAGAAGATAATACAACTCCTGTCGAACTTTTCCTCCCTGATTTAGTACAGTAAAGAAAACTACAAGTAAGATATTATCGACAATTATAAAACTGATTATTACTAAAATAATCTAGTGTACAATGTAAAGGAAGCAGGGAAGCACCACAAAAGACCAGCTTTTTGGTAACAAAGCGCCAGCAACTATGATAAAAGTGCATCACAAACCAGAAGAAATCAAAGTAGGATTATGAAATGGATCATGTTGATCACGATTCACGACTCATGATACAAACACTCTGTACGGAATTAAGATGCATTGACATACTATATCAAGTTAGCAATCAGTTCTGGAGAGCCCTGCATTGAGGACTAGTTTATGCACTAAAATTCCATTAGTATTAAAACGAATTGTTTTCTCCTCTATTTCAACTTGGCACAGAAAACTGAAAATGTAAAGCTAATAAAACAGCCCTTTTTGCAGAGATCAAATTTGGAGTAACATGAGCTAATTGAATCAAATTTCATCATGTATTTAGCACCCTTATCAACCCATTCAAAACAAATATAATGTAAAAGACTGTATGAGAAGAGGCAAGTGAAAAAAAAACATACATCTTTCCTGTATATTGCTCCTCGGAAATATAATAGTATAGGACGCTCATTGAATGAGGCTGATTTGCTGCTCTGAACTGTCATCACCAAATGTCTGTAAGGAGCAATTATGTCCTTCTCAATATTTGCTATTTCAGCAGGGTATCTTCCAAAATCCGCAAGCACAAACATTGCAGGGCCTAATTTCTTTCTTGCATCTAACATGCTATTGGGATGGTGAGCAACTATTAAATGATCCTTCCCACCCTTTCTTTTCCATTCATCCTGATCCATCAAATACTGCACCAACTCTTCCTGCAACTTCTTGTTCACACTTACTTTCTCCTTTCCACGAAGCTTAGAATGCCTGTTGTAACTCAGAGATGCAAAGAACGGCACAAAAATAACATCTGCTTGACTTGAATTGTGCACCCTGACTACTGTGCACGGTCTGACCACAGTTGGAAGACTTGATGATAGAAGATCAAGGGTGAGCCAGTATTCGATACTGTGCTGTAAATTCAGGCCACCTGGGTAAGCTGGAATATGACTTGGGTTTTTGACATTTGGCCAAGTTTGATTCTCCTTACCCTTCCAATCCAATAACCCAAAGTGAAACTCAGGAGGCAACTCATACATAAACACCCTCAAGAGAGCCTGAGTTGAGTCACAAGCAATCGTTTTCTTTTTTCCTAAAGATTCCAACTTCTTGCTTGAATTGGAAACTTCACATCCCAATTCACTTATTTTTGTGGATATTCCAGGATCAACTAGGGGAACCTCAGAAGGGCGGAAAAGAAGGTTTTTCTGCCTACTTTTCAAAAGGGGCTCAAAGTACACCGACGTGCCATTGAGAAGAATAAGCTTAAACACTGAACTCGGTGTAAAGGAAGTATTGCTAAACTGAAGTAGGAAGACAGAAGAAGAGATTAAAAGGAACAATGAAATCGTTATCAAGTAGAAAAGAAACTTCGATGGAAGCCTACTCTTTTCCGACATTGATGAAATTTCCGGCACCTAAAACTCAACTAAATTTTACAAATTGAACAAGATGGCAACTGCAATTACACAAAATAAGGAATGCAATCAATGCTACTCTTCTAAAAAACAATGCCTTTCAGCTCAGATCCTTAACACAGCAGCTCGATTGCCACTCGCTAAAATCTCTAAGAACAGCAACCATCAAGATTCACTTCAAGGAAAATAAATCTCTATATTCTGTGAACTTACTACACATAAAACCTTGAATTTCTCGAAAAACCATAATCTCTCTCTCTCTCTCTCTCTCTCTCTTAAATCAAAGCCAGAGCAACTGAGAAAGTGATAAATCTGCACCCACAATGAATAAATACTTAATTATACGGCATTATTTGGATTCTTAAGCAATTTAACTACATGAAAAATTGCAGCAGAAAAACATGAAAGGATTCAAATTTATAAAATCTCTCAACTGGGTTTTTACAGAAACATGATTTCACGAAAAGGGTCGATTAGAAAAGGAAAAAAGATTGTTACCTGATGAACTGGGGTTCTGAAACTCCACAGCATGCAGATATGTATTTTCAGACTTCTGCAGAAAGGGCGAAGCTTGGAGGAGGAAGCTAACTCACAGAGAGGGACCTTTGAACAAAGACCATGAGTATATAATTATTATTTCTTAACCTTTCTTGTGAGCTATGGCATTTGATAAATCATGAAAATAATACTTTTATATTAATCTTTTTGGTTGTTCATGACACTGAGAACAGAAAGCTCATGACTTTACGAAACCTTTATTCTCGTGTGAATTTGATTCTTGAGTTTGGCCATGGTTTGCTCGTCCTCGTGGCTATTAATAAATGATTTCACATTATTACGATGAGAAACTTAAATGAAATAAATTCAATTTTCCTGTGAGTAGTAAAAGAAATAATCTTGTATTATAAAAATTGTTATTAACATTTTAAAATTTTTATTTTACGTTTTTTATAAGTGTATTTTTTCTAAATATGAAAAATTTAGAATGCAAAATAAATCTTAATTTTGAGTATCTAGACAAATAAAATTGCAAAAAACTGCCCCTTGTTTAAGGGTGGGATCCCTTCCACCAAATCCTACCAATCAATAAATTCGAACTCTTAAATTTTGATCTAACAGCTAAAAACAAGAGTCTCATTTAAAAGTTATAATAACTTTAGTCATTTGATTAAATTTCAATGGTCTGAATTTGTTGATTAGTAGGATTTGATGGAAGGGATCCGGATAGGATCTCTTTTCCTTGTTTAAGACATTGCGAAAAATATGCTTCAAATTTCTTGTGATGGCGTGTTAAATTCCTGAACGACATAAATTGCAATAAATTATTATCATTTTCGTTTAGTTGGTTGCCTAATAAAGTAGTAGTTGGATTTGCTACCAAATTTAACAAAAACAATTGGAGAGATCAAGGCTTTCTATGGCTTATTTCAGAAATTGACACATGTCCATCACTTATTCTAACTTTTTTTTTTTAGTATATTGATATTTTTACACTAGAAGAATGAGAAGTTCGGCTAAGCAAACCTCATTTGGTATCGAATTCGTCATTCACGAGATTCGAACCTAGACAACTTACTTCCAAATGAAGAGGAATATCACCAGACCATAGTACCGAGTGACACTTATTCTACTTTTAACCACGGTTAATTATCCTAAAAAAGAAAAAAAAATGAAACGTGAAAACCCAAACCACCACGACGCACTGCAATTATCCCTCTCCTTCTCCTCCTATCTCTCTCACCATTCCAATACCCGAATCGAAAACATAAAACTCGGCATAGAAAATTACTAAAAGATGTTGAGACAGAACTGTGAGAGTACGTCGGAGAAGAGAGAGAGCTTCTACCAGTGGGTACATTGCACAATGTCAAAACTACAAACGAGTCATTCTCGTCGTCCAAATGCAATTTGAGGTCTAAGACGAAAATACAATATGGTATGAAAAATGTGATGTACGGGCCCAACTATGTCACTAAAGAGTAGGAAAAATATATTGTCATTGAGAAATGATTTTATCATTTAGAGTTGTGCTATCTACACACCTATTTTACCTCTCAAATAGTCATTTCAATTTTCGGCCGTTGAATCAAATAAATTGAAGAAGATCAGTGAACAAAAATTAACATGAGTTGTGGAAGATAAAAAAAGGGGCGTGAATAGCAGTACCCTACCGTTTATTGAGTTCATAAGTATTTTTTGTGAAAAATGCGATTGTTGAGTTTCTGTAAGCATTTTTGTGTGCAGACGTAAGAAAAATGTTGAAAATCATTAGAAGCGGTTTTTATCATTTATCGAATAAGCTATTTTTTTTTTCAATGTTAAAATCATCATAGATGTGAATAAAACCATCTCCCACTAATCGAAGATCGAAATGGTGAAAGGAGGAAAGTGACCAATAGCAAAAGGTAGGATTGATTCCATGCAATTTACATCAGAAAAACTCATCAATTAGAGGAGGAAAGTCTTGGGATTAGCCAAACTTCAACTCTTGAATTGAACAACCCACACAAAGACTTGAAAGTCGCAATAACATAGCCAATTACTTATTTAGTTGGTGGTCTTCCATTAAAAAAATTCCATGCAATTTATATCATATTAGCTTTTCTGCACACGTGAATGCATACAAGCCGTCTTTCTTAATCACACTCTGTGCAATTTGCAAATTTTTAATTACTAACGCTTGGCGCGACTTAGAAATTTTTATTTTATTCGTCAAGCGACTTTTGAGTTTTGACCATGGATGCACTACAAATCGGCAGCTGTGGCAGAGAAGAAGATGGAATAATCTCATTTGATTAACATAATAAAACCAAATTCTCTGTCAACGGTCACATTTGGAAAGGATGTTTAACAACTCATATCCCAAAGAAGCACAGCGAGGGTTGGTTGAGTTGGTAAAGATGTTCTTTTTCGCTAGACCAAAGACTAGTCAAGTCTCATTGTTTGCAACTTCTTTTGGTGGGCGACATGTAAAAATTTGTAAGTCCTCAAAAAGGCTTGTGGTTTGCTTTGATCCTTAATTAGAATAGCCTCCCCTCCTTCCAAACTTTTTTTCGTGAAAAATAATACTTATATAATAGGGTAATGAGTTAATATTTGATTATTTTGGTTAAACTTGATTAAGCAAAAGTTTTGATCAAGGACATTTTGGTCCTTCTAGCTGGGTCTTCCGGTTGTTGTAGCAAGGGCACACAGCTTTGTTGCCGTAGAAGCCAGGAGGAACACAGGCACTTGGCACAGCATTTTTGGAGAAGAACATGCATGACTTGTGGCATTGGGTCTGGCTACATCTCCTGGAGCATTGCCATGAGCATTTTGGTAATTCCGTAAAAAAAATTATTAGCATCTCAATATACCATTACTAAACTACCCTACTTTAGACCATCTCCAATGGTGGGCTAAAAGCCAAATTACCCTCCAAAATTTCCCCCCAAAC
>JAOTRO020128788.1:0-13279 GCA_028566515.2 Pyracantha coccinea | reverse complement strand
TGGGCGTTTGTGGGGTCGGGGTAGGAGGGGGGCAGAATTTCGAAGGTACACTTACCTGGTAGGAGCATAATTTCTGGGAAACACTTTTTTGATATTTCTTTGATGTTTTATTAACTTATTTCACAAATCAGAACACAATTTCTGATACAAATAAAGAAATTAACTTAAAAAAACAGGAGATGAGTGATATACACTATACACCTTAAAAATGATTCCAAGACTCACATGCTGAACTGTCCTGACTGTCTTTACAACCTTTCACATACTGAACTCTTACAAAATTGAACTTGCATCAATATGAAGAATTGTTTTTAACATTTGTATCTTGACTCTGACCAAAAATAAAACAGAAAACAGAAAAAGGAATATCTGTATCATGAGATGTAATTTTGAATATTTCGTAATTTGGTACAATAACAATGACGTAGGAAGAAATGATCGAAATTTTGACTTAAGTTATCAGATTCTCGCACTCATCTCCCTCTCTCTCTCTTCCCATGAGGCTTAGTGTGTTCTTACTTCACATCTTCTACAATTTTTCAAATCATATTAGTTGATTTAAGATCTTAGTGCTGCTTGTTCCCATGCAAATGACAAGAATCAGAATGTTATTCTCCTTATCTTCTTTTATGTAATGATCAATAAATTCTGTTTAATTCTATGTCAGATTCTTGATGGACTTGGATGCAAAGTTGCATAAAGTTGCATTCACTTGAACATTGAATCTACTTTTGCTTCTGCACCAACAAATTTTATAAACTGTACCCTTTAATTCTTTCTTTTTTTTCCTTCTCCAAATGATCATATTTGTAGCCAAAGTTTGAATATTATTAGTTCTCTTTTTCAATTTCTGGCAGGAAAATTATATCAACTATAGGCCAAGTTCGGCTGTTAAAGATGATAGTGGGATAAAACGTATGAACTTGATTGCCCGTGCCGCTGAGTCTATTGGCAATGGAGATATTTTCAATGTACAGATTAGAAAATATCGGCAATGGCAGCTTTCCCAAAGTGGTTGTCTTTCATCCTCTATAATTCCGTATGTTTCTTCGCATCAGCTCTGGAAGTTGAGATAATTTCTTTATGAGTTGATTCATAATTTCTGATTCGTGGTATTATTTTATATCTATAACCAGTGCTGCATTGTTGCGGGGCCAGAGAGAGACACTTGAGCAGGTAATTTATTTCTTTTTCTTTACAAGTTTATAAATTTAAAGAGTGTTAACTGGTCCTCTCTTTGGCCTTGAAAATGTGTACATTCTGTGTGCTCCAACGGTGCACATATTGTTGTAGCCTTCATATAAATGGTCTATAATGATTTTTTTTTCTTTTGGTTGCTATTCACATTTTATTTATATAGCTTTCCTATGATCCCATTACACCCAGAAAGCCACGCAGAGGGGTAACATGATATTAGGGATCTTGTTTTATAGACTTGTGCTTGTGTATAGTACCGTTAAGAAGTTTTTTCTGTCAATGGACCGCTGGTTCAACTTAAAATCCCACTGGTAAAAAGAAACTTAGTTATCCCATTTCTTCACTTTATAAAATTTGTTTTTAGGTTATATATCTTCTAAGTGTTTTGAAATATACATGTTATACATGCATCAACGTTCATGCTTATCATCACAAGTTGACCTTATTGTGCAGGGAGAAAGGAATTTTAATAGATTTGGAGGGTGGCTGGGAAAGAACTCAACATTAGGAAAGAATCGTAGGCTCTTGGAAGATTTGCATGTCCATCTTCTTGCTTCTCGTGAATCTAGTTCGGGGAGGTAGTTTCTGTTCTATGTTTGAATTTTTGGTCACTAACCTAATGCATTTGAGTTTGGCGTCAAGGATTGGATTGGATGGGAGAAGTCACTTGATTCAACTTCGAAATTTTTTCCATGTTGAAGGTAGAAGATGGAATAGTCATGAAGGAAACTTATCCTTGTCAATCCTTCATAAATCCATCTTCTACCTAAACTTGGACAACTTTGGAAGTTACATCCGTTTCTTCATTCAACAATCAACATACATTGAATCTAGTGACTTCTTCAATCCAATCCCAGACACAAACAAGGCCATAATGCCGAGCGTTATTGACTTATATAAGGAATATACTACCAATGGTGTTTATATGGAACCCTAGAACTTTAGATCCATCTAGAAAGTTGTAAACTTATATTTTCTTGTGCGTGCATGGCCATTGTTTCTTCTGTTTTCAGTCCTACTGTTACATTTTAACTTGAAAATTTTGGAAATTTCCAATTGTTGGATTATGTTCGATATATCGTATTGGATTCCTGAAATTTTATCATGTAGTTGTGACAAAAAAGAAAAAAATGTTCGTCATGTCATGGTTTTATAGTGAATGTGTCCTTTCGTGACCACTATCTCTCCCTCCCTCCCTCTCTCTCTACCACTCTGTTTTTATTTTATTTGTCTTATTTTGTGTCCCTTGGAAGCTTTTTAATTTCTCGTTTGTAAATTGTTTAGGGAAACACTGCGAGTTGAGTACCTTTCTCTTCTTCTGAAACGATTGACCGTGCCTCTCCGTGAACTGCCTAAGGTTGGAGATAATCTGTTTTAGTATATGAAGATTTATTTTAACTGCAAAGTATGTAAAACAGTTGGATTGATGATCAGTAATAAATCCATCTTCTGTGTTAAAAAAATATCAGGATGAAGCTGTGCAGGAAGTTGTGGAGTTCATGAATACTTACTCCATTAGTCAGGATGACTTTGATACTATTGTGGAGTTATCCAAATTTCAGGTAACCCTTGGTGCAGGCTTGGTTGTTGCTATACCGCTCCAAAATTTTACAAGTTTTCTCATCGATAAGCTATTTATCAGGGGCATCCAAATCCGCTAGATGGCATACTGCCTGCTGTAAAAGCAGCTCTGACAAAAGCATACAAAGAAGGAAGCAAAACAAGGATGGTACGAGCTGCAGATTTTGTCACTATTCCTGGAATGAAAAAGGCCCCTAAGAAGCGGATTGCTGCTCTTTTAGAACCATCTGATGATGCAATTGGAGAGAACAATGATGATACTTTGGTTCAGAGTGAAGATGAGAATTCGTCTGACACAGAGGACTTGGGTAAGTTTTTCTGTTATCATTATGCTGCTCGTTTTCTGTTTTATGGATAGTTCATTTTGCTGGGACTAGTTTAGTTTTAAGGAAGTTGTCACGACCATAAATGGCCATATTGTTCTGCAGTGTATTTTTTGAAAACGTGTTGCCTTAAGATGTTTCTGGAACAGAAAGCTCTATCATTATTATGCTGTAAAATAACAATGGTATATGCTAACATGTTGTACTCCATAAGAAATGGAGGCATGTTCCATGCTCTCTGGGATTCTGAAATTGCAGAAAGGAAAGGAAATACAGGGAACGCTTCTAGAAATGTTCTTTCATTATCTGTTGGTATATTATTGCCTCTGAGTGTGCATCTCTGTAGGATATTGAAATAATGTTTCAGGATTTTGCTCTGTTCTTGTCAAGAAACTTGTGACCGGAAATGGTTTGTTTAAGAATTACTGTAATTCTCTTATTATATTGCCGGAAGAACCTTAGGAAAAAAAGTTTTAATTATGTTATTAGGGTTATGCAAGCTAGTTTGCTTCTGGACTCAACAATTCTGGTTTGTACCATCTGACTTACTGGTGCTCACTTAGTGATTGTTTTTCACAATGTTTCAGAAGATTCTGCTGTTGGTGAGAAGCTGCAAAAGGAACTGCAAAGTTTGAACACAAAAGGTAACTGGTAGTATCCTAAATGGATGCGTCTAAATTCAAAGGCTCTCATATTCAGGCTATTTAAATGTATGTGTTTCCAGAATGCATGACTTTATACCGTGCAGGAGTGCAAGTACAATTCGATTTGAAGGGTGCGGCAAATACAAGTGCAAAGAAGACATCAGCTGGCAGAGGTAGAGGTGGTTCGTCTGCTGCCAGCGTGAAAAAGGGTGGCCGAGGTTCGGGAGCTGGTGCCAAGAGAAAGAGATGAAGGGAGATGAAAGAAGAGATGGAACTTTCCTTGCAGTGTTGGCAGGTTTTATAAGCGGATGAAAATAGATATTTCCTCCGTACACAAATAATTTTTGTAGGTGAGGAATGGTAACATCAGCAGTTTGTGTGTTTAATTTACAAGGTTGATATTAATGCCTTTAGTAACTCCTAAATTTTGTTTTTGACCGAATAGCATCTCTTGGAAGTGTGGTAGACGTGGGCTAGTCAAGTTGACTATAGCAGCGTATTCCTCTTCATGCAAGCTCGAATTGCTCTCTACGTAGTTTGGTCTAGATTAAGTACCACTTTGGTACACCTAAACAAGCACTGACCAAAAAAAGCTGGGGAAATTTTGTGTTTGGTAAACACCTTGTAAGCAGCATTTTTTCAGTTTTGGGTGTAAAAAAAAAGCTGAAAACCCAAAGCAGCAAAAAGAAGGTTTAAAAACCGGCTTTTTTTCTTGTAGAGTCGGGGGAACAGTGTTGATTAATGAATTTTTCAAAATTCCGAACATGCCCTCATTTCTCTCTTTCATCGTTCGGATTTGAAATTAGTTGGACAGAGAGCATCCATCGTAGAGACTTAGAGAGCACAGAGCGCCTCCCGGTCGTGATTCATGAACCACGATATGTGAAATTCATATATCTCCAATTCCGTTTTCAAACGCTTGGCCGTAAATTTGTGTGTCTATGCTGTTGAATTGGGAAATTCATTTTACTTGTGAGAATTAGAGCACAAATTTTGGGCTTGAAATACAGGATGGTTGTGTCGGGTTGAGCTTGAAAATTCTTGGAGGCTGCTGATGACGGATTCACCGTCGTGGGATTCGCCGGAAGGGGGCGGCTTGTCCATGGTTGAGAAGTTGCGGATGAGGTGTTCGATTGCCTCACTGTTTAATTGCCTATTTATTTATAACAGGATAAATTGGATATCTTAATTTGGTTGCTACAGGTATTTTACTATGGTAATGATCAACCATTGGTATGCTCTTTACCGGTATCTTAATTGTTTTCGTCTCTGGATTAAGCAATCGCCTGTTTTCAAGCAGTTTCGTGTTTTACAGATAACCGGCTTTCTGCAACGCTCACCTGTCGCGCCTCAACGATGGTTGTGGAGTTCATGAGCCACGGTTCTGCTGTGGAATTGAATGAATACTGGACAAAAACAATGTAACAGTACATAAATCGCATCGAAAACTAACCTCGTTTAGGAGATTAATTGCAACCTTTACAGTTAACCATACCAGCACCGAACAATAATGTAATGAGAAGTAGTCGACTGACCGACCATATATACACCAGATCTTGCACCATTCTGGTTTTTCCTTTCACTGCGACAAAGACCTGTCCATATGACAGAAATGGTCCTCAGCTAACTTTACATCCTCTGTACAATAGATCTCCAGACCCATCTTCAATTATAGGGTCCGTCCGTCCTTCGTCGTTCTTCATGTTCACTTTCTGGCATGCTACAAAAAATCTTGGAACTATGCTAAAAGAAACTTTGTACTCTGTATGGGAATTTCCACAGGGATAACGTTTCGGGAGTAGCGAGTTTGGTTTGGAACCTCCAAGAAAGCTCCAAATTTATATAGCATTATTTCGGCTGGAAATAGCTATCATAAATAGAAAGTTTATCAAATGCCTCGTAGTTAGCCTTTAGTCCGAGAAATTGGCTACCCAACTGAGCACAACCAGCATCTGGCCACCGGCAGCCTCCATCTCGCATGCCTAACGGGCATAACGTTTCACATACTCGGCCAAATGGGTTGCTGGAAACATCGTCATCTGCCATAAGTGTGATTGAAAGAGAGAGGTCTGATTTCTCATCACGCTGCATGGTGCCATCCGCTTCTCTTTTTAAATAATAAGGTAATTTCTGCGAAGATGCAATTTGGCTACTTTCGATGCCAACGGCGCAATCTCCACTGTTTGAAAAGTGGACCTTGCATCCCAGTGACTGTACAGCTCGCTTTATGGCGTCACTTTCCCTGCTTGCCCTCTTGGCCATCTGCTTAGCTGAGCTGCTAACTTGCTTCTCATTTTGCAATTCTGCGGTTAATGATTCCATTAAAGTGGCGATTTCTTTAGCTTTCCTTTCTGCCATTTCTTTTTCCTGTAAGGAGTTTTCAACATAACCAACGTAAAATGTTATTATTCAAGTCACATAAGCAAATGTAACATGCCATTTAAGTTTGGGAAACAAAAGATCAGAGATGTAAGAAGCATAAACCACCATCTTCCACAAACATATTAAGCTTATCAATAAGCAAAAAATTATCGAATATACCAACCCCTCGTTGTATCCTTATTTAATGGGGTCAGCACGAATTAGGGGTCGTGATACAACCAGCCGACACAACTTGCAACCAAAAACAGAAACAAACAGTTTTCTTTTGGTTGGCCTTAAAAGGACCTGCTTCACACAAGTACATATTATACTCGGGTTTATTTACCAAATAATTGACCTACAATCCAAGCAATAAATAACAACCTACGGTATAAAGTTTTGGCTGACACCGTGAGCAATAGCAACTGAATAGAGATTATAAATAAAAGATTTAAACACAAATGTTTCAAATTGCTTTTTTTGTTTCCATTTCCTAATCCAGTTTGTATGCATTCTTGCTCCAGTTTAGCTAGGATCTTGATTCAATTGGTTTTTCAGTTTTCCTAGAGACCAAAAAGGGCCTTATTGTTGAGTTTCTAGTACACAAAAATATTAGGCAACCTAAAAGACAACTTAACCAACATGATGCATTTGCGAGCTGTAGAGCAATATCAGGAACTCGCCCTCTTGAAAAAAATAGGCTAAAAAGAAAAAAAGCTGGAGAGACTATACAGAGGAAAGATTTAGAAGCCAGAAGTAAGTATTATTACCTTTAGTAGTTCAGAGAACTTAACATCCATTTGCCTAAATTGAGCTTCAACCCCTCCAACTTGAGCCTCTGAGGGACAAGCCCAACGAAGATGGAATTGAGGCCAAAGAGTTGGTGCTAAAGCTGCTGCTGGAGGTAACAGTGGACCATCGTGTTTCAAGGGATCATAAAAGTAGTTATAGTGCACATGAGAACTTCCCTGCGAAGCACGTAAATCAGCAAAATATGCCCACATGCATCCACAAGCATCGGGTACACCACATTGCTGCCTCTCCCTTTCACTGAAATACATGAGCAATCAGGAAAAAGTATTGAATAATGGTTTACATCCAAGTTTCTGGGTCAACTATTCGATCAAATTGCGCACAATTTTCCATGAGCCACTTGTTTTTCGAGAGGAGATGCGAAACATGCTATGTCAATTTTCTTACCTATTACATAAGAAGTTTCCAAAGCGACACGATAGAACACAGTCCAATAGATCCACCAGAAATGCCTAGATCACAAAATAGTAGAAAATTTAATGAACTATTGTTACCTGACCACAAAGAAACATTAGAAAAACAAATAAAGTTGTTCGGTGACAACTTGAACTGCATTCGTGAGCAGTTTCATCAAAAAGAGAAATGAGTGCACTTATGAAAGAAGGATACATACCGAAGAAAACTCAAAAGCAAAAGGATACATCCGTAACAATTGTGAAACACAATCAACCCACTGCATAAGAAAAGCCTAGGATTAGTGACTTATACAGTGGAAGAGAAAAAAACAGTTCTGGTGCAATTGCTCTCAATTGCAATCTCAGACCATTCCTCAAAAAATAAACACTTGGCATCATATCAGGTGGAGAGGACAAACTTGACAGAAAATTGGAAGTTGAGTAGAGTGAACTGCTGCCGAAGTCGAATTCAACAGACAAGCAATGAAACTTGACAGAAAATTGGAAGTTGACTGGATACAGTCAAGGATACAAATGGTCCTTGTGGTTTACGGTAACTGTTACTTTAACTACCTTGGTTCCAATTGTGTCAATTTTTCCCTTATGATTTATTTATTTAAAAAACCAATTTTGGTCAATTGTTCAGTTTTCGTCAATTCGTAGCATTATAATTTTTCTGTATACAATCTCATTTGATAAGTTGGAATCTGAAACAACTTTTTCAGTAAACCAGAGAATTGAAACAAATATTTTTTTGGGTTTATGTGGAGTGAAACTATCGTGATTCCAGATGATTATGTGGGATTGGATATAAAAATACTATAATGCCCATATATGACCCACATGTGGTTTCCAAGTTACACAAAATGATGAAAGTTGAACATTTAACTAAAATCTGTTTAGAAGTAAATCACATGAGAAAAATTGGTTAAACCACAAGAACTTATTTTGACATTTGTATTTTCAAAAAGGTCGGGGCAATGGAATTTTCAAAAAAATAGTTTAAACAACCAAAACGCTCTCCCTCTCCCAGGTTGGACAATTAAAGATTTGTGATTGAGGAAGATGGAGATGATGAAGCCAACATGAGACTTGACCATATATCCTTAATTTTATTGTGTTCTACTTGAGTGGATCAATTGATATATGTTAATATGATGAATGAGTTCCTTTTGGGTTTAGATTCTACAAGTATAAGAATAGTGAGTTGAAATTTAACGCAGTAATAATGTACCAATATAACAATGTGTACCTGCAGAAATATGGGAGAATAGTCATTTGAATTCTGTGCATGAGAAGTAGGCGCTTGAGACGTTGATGAATGGCGACTGGGTGATGACTGGAGAACCGGAGCAGAGGCCTGCCTTGTCAATTCAGAAGGCATGTTGCCACTTCCCGTTACAGCTGGCATGCCAACTCGATCTGCAAATGGGTGACCAAATGCTAACCAATCTTTCTCAACCAGTGCCTGCATCAAAGCACATAATTAAATTTTAGTGACTTCAAAATAAAAATGCAAACTCTGTAATATTTTTAAATACCTACTTACAATATACACCCTAGGTTTCGGGAATCTTTAAAAAAGGAACACATGATTTCAATTTTTGAAACATTACCATATTAAAACTTAAATAGTTCAAATCATTCTTGTGTCCAAGCAAAATCAAGCGAGAAAAAAAAAATGTCTGAGTGTGGTCTGATTGCCTTCTACAAATGGGCCCTCACCATTACGTAAAGAATTATAAGAGTCCTAGACAGTTAGACACAAGGACGACGACCCACAGAACAAAAGAAGAAATGCAATAGACACTCCAACGTCAAAACTGCAGAAGAACGGCCCACAGAACAAAAGAAGGAATGCACTCCTTTTAACATAAATGAGTTTATCTTATAGGGGTTTTTACCCATGAAATCTAAGAAAAACTAGCATCATAAATCAGGGCATCTTTCCAAGTATGTACAGCAAATACCTGAAACCCAGTTAAAGTCCGATAGTATGGATCAAGCAACAAATTGGCCAGTGAAATCAGCTGAGTGGTTCTGTCCCATCCATCACTTAACAAAAGAATTGCAAATTAGAGGTTAAAACACCAAAAATAGAAAAACTGAACCATCATGCCAGTTTGATGAAGTACAGGTATAATAGACCTTACCTACAATGTACAAGCACTGATGCTGACTCCAAAGCAACACGAGCAGCAATCCAAGCAGAACCAGCCAAGACACTTTGAACATGTATTATCCAACCACTGTCCCCCAGTGTTGACACTGAAGCAGACATACTGCTTAGGTTACCTCCACCCCACGTCCATCCACCATGTCTCTGTCAATATTAACAAGTATAAAACGTGTATTCTTCTCTCCCACATCAAACACAACATTTTTCATTTATTAAATTGAGAAAAAAAATGCCATAACAAACCTGATCTTCCCTTCCTCTTTTCTTCTTTTTTTTTTTCCATTGTAAATACTTTCAATAATATAAGTATTTAATTAAATATTTTTCTTCTCAAAAGTCAAAAGACAAATATTCACATTTTACCCATGCTTCTTAGCAAGCCTCAAGATCAGTTAACAAAGACACTTTGGACACATGGGGCCACAGGTTCACAACCTTTGAGATCCCCAAACTTCCATTCACTTTCAGAAATAATCCATCTACTTTTGGAATTGAAACTTTTGTATATAAATAACTGCCCTTTGGTAAAAACTAAAAACCATACATGTTGCAGAGTTTAAAAATCTTACTTCTAGGGAATAAATATATAGCCTTCACTTATAGACCTGAGGCTTTATAGATCAGTGTGGCGTCTTTTAGTTTTCATTCATGCAATATTGGGCCCTTTTTGCTCTGTTTCCGCACACACAACATGTGCCCTGTGTAGTAATGTTCACTTTTACTCATGGAAGTATTTTTCTAGTACTACACACACACATATTGTGCTCTCACACCCTGACTCTACCAACCACTAAGAGTAACTTTTATCTTTGAACAAAAAAACATGCAGCTATTATCAATAAATACAGCATACCTTATGGCCATCAGAATAAATATTTAAAAAAATTAAAAAAAACTTAGAACCACAATTTAACACGGATAAAGAGCCCAGATATTCATAAGATAGCTAGACTAACCAAGAAAGATGACATTCCATCTGATGAAGCTGCACCATGAGTGTCTAAATAGTCTCTGAGTCTGGCAAAGCTCTCTCTCATTGCATGTATGTTGTCTATCCCAAAGAAAACTATCTGATACACCCCAAAAGAAAAGAAATAGGAAGTTATATAATTATGATATTACACAGCCAAAGATGCATAAATAAAAAATCCAAAAGTTAGAGATACCTCAGATTGAGAATAATTTGAAGATGACTCAGAGCCACCTCCCATAGCACCATTAGCTAGAGCATTTTTTCGAGGCCTTGCATCGGCTATATATAACTTCCTGGAAATCAATCATTTCAGAAGATATAAATGTTCTGGAAAGATACAACCTAACTAAATTATCAGAAAAATGATTAACACAACCTCCACTTGTTGAACCGTAAACTATCATAAGCATGAAAAAATTGTGGAATAAGAAAAGAAAAAGATGACAAGAGTGAGCATCAAGGACATAGACTGTTTAAGCACCTATTAAAGGGAATATTCTTTTTTTACTGTTATTATAATTCTTATTAGGGTTAACTACATTTTACACCCTCAAGGTTTGAGATGATTTTTAAAATGGATCGTTAGGTTTCAATTTTCTCACATTGCCCCTTAGGTTTTGAAATTGTATCAATTTACACCTTTTTTGAAAAATAATTTGATGAGTTTTTTAGTCAATGTGGTGCAAATGTGGCTTACATGTCATAGCAATTACGGGTTTCATGTTCACCATGCCATCAGTTTAATTATGATTCAAATAGTTCATTAGACAAAAGGTGTAAATTGATACAATTTCAAAACCTTACGGGGGGCAATGTGAGAAAATTGAAACCTCGTGGCCCATTTTGAAAATCACCCCAAACATGGAGGGTGTGAAATGTAATTAGCCCTTATTATTAACACTTCTTAATGCTTGTATTGCAACATTGACCCATTAGCAATACTAAGTCATTAATAAATAGATGCAACAAAAATAACAGAACGTGAAAAAATAACACAGATAAAAGTACAAAGCAACAAGTTGAACAAAACTATCACTTACCTCCGTTCAACTCCTGCACCAGCAAGTTGAGTGCAAAGTGCGGCAACAATCTTTTCATCTGTGTTACTGCAGACAAATCAACGCATGTGGATATGTGGATCATCACCAATTGCATAACAAATCATGCAAAAATATATAATAATATATAGGTGCTCTAAATTCCAAGAATTAAAAGTAAACCAACTAAATATGTATGATATCATTTCCTCTTCAGGGTGTCCTCTTGACAGTCATGTATATCTACTCTGTGTGTGTGCAATATGAGAGGAGATTTCATTTTCAAAAGATGGATTATATTACCTCCTCATATTCATCATGAGACCAACTAAGGGTTGGGATGACCGTGCAAGAACTGCTCCCGTTTCTGTAAGTTGTCAAAGTTATTAGAACACAAGTATGAGTCGTATAACAAAAGGAGCAGCAAAAGGACTAATTTTTTGTGAAAATGAGAAAATGGATTTGATTTGATGGCAACAAAGAGACTTATTGCATACTTGGATGACACCATGTAACTACAGGCAAGCGACCTCTTGCTCGGAAGTTGGAAGCTTGAAGCACTTCTTCATCACTAGCATCAGCAACCATGAAATAATTATTAGTTGCATAGTTCTAAAGTCAATGAAGTAAGACTCATTAAACCTGAAAAACGTAACGCAGAAGTATGAAATGATGGATCTTAAACTCTTACGTTATGGATTTTGGAACCATCAAGGCAAATGGATAACTCTGGCACATGATATAGCTGGAATTTATACTACTTATCCTCCACAAATCATTAGAAAATGTGAATGACTCATCTTCAATCATATTCATAGATGCACGTGAGGACCCTTTCCCAAGAAGCCGAAGATACTCATTTAGTAATCGCACCTTTGGGTTGGTGTTAACAAATTTGGAAGGTCCAGAAACAAAAGCATAAAGATCCCACAGACTTGTTGGCTTTGTACACCTTGATAATGCATCAAATATTGCACGTCTCTGCAAGTTTTTGTTTTGTTTTCAATACCCATGTTAGACAGCTGTTCACAACTTTAAATGCAAGAAGCAACAAAATGAATTCACCATGATATTGAAAACCTTTTATGCTTCGAGACACACCAGTGAGATTCGTCAAGGTTATAGGCATAACGTATAAACACAAGAAAGCAAGTATATAAATCACTTATTCTCTCAAGTTATTATTGTATGGTACTATATGCATAATACTTTATTCTACACGTGGTCCAGACGTGCTGCTCCCCCTGTGCAGCTAC
Source organism: Pyracantha coccinea (assembly GCA_028566515.2). NCBI lineage: Eukaryota > Viridiplantae > Streptophyta > Magnoliopsida > Rosales > Rosaceae > Pyracantha > Pyracantha coccinea. Next base: position 520 of record JAOTRO020128788.1, on the reverse strand, counting down.
TAATAACAATAATGAATTTGGTTTAGCTGTTGTGGTTGCAGCTTTCACTGCATTTATTTCCATCGAAGTATTGATGAGACTGCCCAACATACAACTCAACTTGCTCTGTTTCGTGAGAGTTGAAGCTAAAGCCTCACTTTTCATGACATGTTGAAAGGATAGTCCACCCCCGGTGTCGACCGTTGGCATTCACTTCTAACCATAATTTTAAGATTGGTTTCACCTATGATAAACTGCAAGTGTTCTTTATTTATGATGACTAGACTAATATCAGTTAAACATTCAAAATAATGAAGAGCATTCAAGGGATATTATGAGTGTAATTTGTCCTAAAAAAGAAAAGTGTGGTCATAAATTGACGAAATTGGTTTTTGAGATTGATGTTCAGTTTTGTCACAACATTTGCTAAACTATAGATAGCCTTTCATCATAATATTAAGGATACAAAACCTTTAAAAGATATATGCTGGAGTGAACCACAATTCAAAAGTATTGAGAAGTATTCACAATAATAATTTAC
>JAOTRO020128736.1:0-13281 GCA_028566515.2 Pyracantha coccinea | reverse complement strand
AAAAGAGAATTGAAGTTGCAATTTGCATCATATTCACAGAGAGCTTAATTTTGTAACTCACGGGTTAGCCAAGTTTAAATAATATAGCAAGACAGATTTCCAAAAGCTTGCAAAGACTACTCCTTGTTTAGTTTAAATTCTTTTTTATGGCTGCTCATGAATCGCTATAGCTAGACTAGTTGTTCACGTGTTTCTTTTCTCTTTTTCTTCCATGTTACCGGACAAAAAAAACTACAATGAAGAAATCATACTCTTGTATTTAAAAATTGATATATTCAATCAAGATTTAGTTTAATTTAAAAAGTGAAGATTTTTGATGAATTCGAAATGATTCATAGTGTATTTTAAGTTTTAACAAATTATGTTTTTTCCCTTGAGATTTTGGAGAAATTTACTTGAAAATTCATATGAAGTTTAAGAAAATCCATTAAAATATAACTCTGAAAAAAATACAGAGGTTAAAAGAAAGTTTGATAGAATAGAAAGAGATTACAAGATTTTCGTGCACATCCCCCTCCATTCCCATATGTTTTGGTGAGGCCTTGAGGGACCCAATGGGCCAGTAGGTGCATAGACATTGAATATTCAACCTCCTCTTATCAAAGTTATCTTGTTTTAAAGAGATATGAGGCCATGCAACCATGTCCACAAACTTGGAATATCAGAAGGATAATAGAGAACGGGATATCTTGTGTAGCTTTAAGACTTTGGAGTGAGAAAGCAGAAGGTGCTCTGCTTGAGAGCTCCCAAAAATGAAAATGTCTACACTGAGCTCCCAATTCCACCTCCTAAAATACCCTGTCAAATATCCTTCATATCCATCATCAAACCCTAACTCATTTCTCATCCCCATCTCCCTACCAAAACACCCTCAACATCCAACCATATTATCATCTCTCCCTTCCGAAGCCACAAGCAATAGTCCTCCACCAACAAGAGCATCCGCTACAAAATCCAAGTTATATAGTGTAACGCTCGTCCGGAAAGAGTCTGTCAACGATACTTCCACCCGAATAAACTCCCGCGGAAACAAAGTGTCAAGGTTTTGGATAATGGGAGCTGTTTCCGTAGGAGTTATGGCGGCGTTGATGGCGATGGGCGAGCAGAAGGCAATGGCGTTGGGCCCCGAAGGGCCGCTGATGGAAGAGTTTTGGGACAATGTACGGAGATATGGACTGTATGCTCTCACGGTGAGTACAGGTGCTCTGTATGCGACTTTCGCGCCGCTATACGAGTTGTTGAAGAACCCTATTTCTGCAATTCTCGTTTTGGTAATATTAGGGGGAGGTATCTTCATCTTCTCCCAAGTGCTTTATGCCATGGTTGGTGTCTCAGATTTTAGTTACGATTATGGATATATCAATCCATGGATTCCTTCCATGTAAGTAAAGACTAATTAAGTAAAGAGATTACTACTTTTTGATCATGCCATCCTAGAGCTAGGAACTTTACTTCTATATATTACACTTGTGTATAGAAGCAAATGGGAAGCAGTTTAAAGTTAAAATTTTCCTTGTACTTTTAAATATTATCCAAGTTTGGCAACTAGTAATTGTTGGCATTTTGCTATCTTTTTTATTCAATTCCACAAGAATTCTCCATGCAAGACGTATGTTCTTTATTAAGAAATGGTAGCAGTCATTGATAATGCGTTGATATTGTCAAAAATGCATCAATAACATGTTGGTATACATTTTGTGAGGAACAACAAAATCAACACAATATATTATTGTCCATGACATTGTTCAAGATGCATCAATAATATGTCGATGTACGTTTTTGTTGGCCAGATAGTATCAACATATCATCGATAACATCGACACCATGCACTGAAAAAACATTCATTTAATAGCCCGACTACAACGTCCACTTTCCAAACTTCAAACAATAGCGCCCTTGCACACATATAGGCCAGAAAGCGAGTCTATAATTAAGAACCGAGTCATATGTTTTGATTGAGTTTGAACAAAAGATTTTATGTAGCTAGGCTAGCTTTGTGAGTTGATCAGCAGCAAACTACAGATGAAACGGATAAAGGGTAACTGAAACTGTTGGCATACTGGAAAGATAGGGTTTCTCCTGGGCCAAGAGCCTCACCATCATTGACTAGGCAGTCATCGTAGTCATTGCGCCTGAAAACTCTGGGATTCACCAGGCGGGCGGAGCTAAACCATCCACATCTGACGTGAATGTCGGATATGCTGCAACCTGAAACGCAGGCGTTGAGAATCTGAACCGTGTAGGTTGGAATTCCATTGGGAAGTGGGGCTGTTTGGCCTTGGAATATTACAATGTCGTCCCTTGAGCATGCCGTGCCGATACGATTCATGTCTCCTCCTGGTCCTCCATCACCACCCTCATCTGCATCAAGTAATTTTATGCAAATTTTATCTGTCATTTCCTCTCCAATGTGATGATTGTACAAAGAGTTCTTATAAAGCCGAAATTCCCACCTTAACCTAATTTAGAATAAGCCATGAATGATTATTTTTTGTGAATTATATGTAGTTGTTGGGTATGACTTAAACAACCTCCCTTAGTGATCTCATACTTAGTTGTTCAGGTACGAAAAATCTGGGTTTTCAACTTAGATTCATTTACTTTTTCATCGTATGGGCCTCTCTTGCCCAAAAATTAATGAAGGGTCTCGACCCATGGTAATTTTGGACACGTCCATCACATTCTAAGACTGCATAAATTATGCCGGGTCAGAAATGAATATGAAGGTCCACCCAACCACAGCCCACATGACCTATATTTGAGAAGGCCCAATCATGTCGAACCAAATTGATGTCAAGCTTTCTGATTTACTGATTTTATTGCATTGACATCGAGAAAGTTCCCTTCCAGTATATTAGGACAGGCATATCAATGACCATGCAAAAATCGATGAGTAACGTGGAGTAAAATACACACACACACACACACACACAAAATAAACAGTATTTAGCAAAGTTCGCTTTCAAATGATGTGGATGTTGATAATTAAATTATTATTGAAGTGTTGATTAACATGCTTATTTCTTATTGGTAACACATCATTTGGTTTGTCAATTTAGTTTAAAATTTTGATCTCTCTAACATTATCCATTATAATATAAGTAGTGTACCGTCTTGCATTATCAGTACAAGCGTGGAGAAAGGGGTTTATAATTACCAGCTGACTGCTGCAATAGCTTCCGGCCAAGGCCTGTAGTGTGGTTTTCATTGGAAAAGACCTGCCTATTAATGCCAGCTGCTGCTTCTCCAACACCTCCCAAGTGAATTAACTCCACAGCTGCAATTCAATAAATACGTACAGGTTAATCAAAAACTCTAATGAGTAATTATTTCAAAAAATATTAGAAAACACTTGCTTTAGAAAGCCAATTGAGATAATGTTAGAGAGACTAAATTTTTAGAATATTTTTTGTAGATCACATGATGTGGCCTATAAAAGATGCGTAAAAATTTGATCTCCTAAACAATTTCCAGTCAACTAAGGCAGGTACTTACGCAGTATTTAATTAACTATTTGGTTGATATTTTTATGAATATGTAAAATTAAAACATGCAAGTAAATAACTAACTAGATTAATGGAATGGATCATGACGAAAGTGATGGAGTAGAAATAAAGTATCTATGAATGAGCTTAAACAATTATATCCCTTAAAGAAATGAACAGTACAAATAGATCCATCGTTATTACTATATCAAGGCAGGCAGGCATGCATGGTCAAATTAATAATATCGATCTGGAAACTAATGTAATTAGTTTTCATAAAAGAATCAGGATATTAAGGGTAAAGGGTTAGATCTCGATCTATGCATGATGCATGTGGGGAAGGACGAACTTAAGTTGTAGTAAGTCGTAGGTATACCGAAGAACAAAGCAACCACAGAATTCGATATGCAAAGTTTCCTGCAGCCATTGTCGACGGTTCGCAGTAGTACGCCTCCTCTCATCACGGTTGATCTGTTGCTTCGAAATGTTGTGCCTCAAAATAATATATATATAACTGCACTTCACTAATTACCAATTTATCAGCTGTATGCACTGTAAGTATATGTATATATATACATATATATCAGCAGAAAGAATCAAAACAGTCTCAGAAAATTATTTCAGAGAAAAAAAGTGAAGTGAAAAGGACTAACCAGGTATTTGAACCTTGCTCTTCTGATCAGAGACGGTCACTGTGCTTTTCAGCGGGATTACTTCAAGACTCAAGTGGCAGATAGATTTAAGATGATATATATGTACATGAAAAGGCACTCCAGTTTTGCTGTCCCCAAAAGTATGTCTCATTTGTGTCTTATTCCTAATTTGGGTTTGCTCATCTCATTAAAAAATCTAAAATAATAAAAAAATGTTGGGTTAACGAGGTGAGCAAACCTAAATTAGGAATAAGACAAATAAGACATACTTTTAAGGACAGGAACAAAACTGGCGCCATGAAAAGGTGGTGGGAGAGGGAGAGAGAGAGAGGGCGCTTGAACCGTTGAACACATGAACTTAAAATTACCTCGTTCGAAAAAAAAAAAATTACGGATAATACTTAATTGGACTTCAATATGCAATTTAATACACAACTAACATTGCTTTTGGGGTTTTGCATGGGAAATGTTGACTGGTTGACTGCAGCGCCTACCTATGCCCCAATCAATTTCTTTTGTCCATTCCAGCACTAGAAGGGACTACACACGGACGGGTTTGAAAAGTTGGAAATTAAGAAAAGAAAGATTAAATAAACAATAGAAAGAAAACTGGGTACTTGATCCGGAGACACACATAGAAAGATTAAAATTTTAAATTAAATGATATGTTATCAATAAAAAATAGGTACGTTAGTTAACACCGATCATCAACAATTACATTATTTGGTTTACAAAATTGATTTAAAATTTTTGATCTTATTAGCATTACTCAGTAATTAAGAGACATATATGGCGTACATATGGTTACATGTGCATGAATTATGTATACACAAATGTTCTTTAGTTTACATTAATAGGTAAGCCTGAATGGAAAAATATAGGAAAAGTAGTGCATACTTTCGAATTTGGACCATAAGATTTGTTACCTTAAAACTAACTAACTAGGAATCAGTATTAATTGAAGCTGAGTATCATGATAAAGGTGACCATATTCTCATCTAAAGTTAAAGTCCAACAAACCTTTAGGAAACCGGCAGCAAAATCAGGAATTAAGTTCACATCAAAATGATTAACCCGCTGAGCTATAGTTTTAAGTCCTCCTTACTCTTCTTATCAGCTTAGAGTAATATATTGTTTGTACTAAAAAATTAAGAGACTCTGTGGTTATTTCTTTTTTCGATCTCTTTCTTTTTCTCTTAATTAACCCAGGTATATATATCATGATCCAGCTTATTATTTTCGTTTCATCTTCTTTCTTGACCAACCAGTTAGGGTTTAGTCCTGTACGTACCAAATGATCAAATACTGGGTTATGATTATGCAGTAAAAACATTCGTGATGACCCAGCTAGCTCCTCGATCGCTAAATGTTTTTACTGGTTCTAAAGTAGTTGTGCACGTACACGGAGTTTGTAAATGTACAATAATGATGGACATCAGCCTTTATCTTTCCCAAGGAATTGAACCCGATGCAACTTCATTAAGGCAAATTGATAGATTAAACTTGGTAGTTTGAACAAGGGAAGACAAACTCTTTATCTTTGTCCTAAATTATAATATAAATACTACCATTTCATGCTATTTTCATCTTCTTCTTTTTTCACAATATTTACATTGCGACCCCGTTAAATCCCGAATCCGTAACTGTTTCCTTAAAGAGCATGTGTGTATATATATTTACGTACATATGCATCCAGCTGTGAGCTGTGATGGATTTCTTTTCAACTAAAATACGAGCGATCATGCATTGTATAATTTATGCGAGAGAGAGGAATTGAAAAGGTAAGTTACAAGAGGGGGTCGGCCGTCAGAGAGAGAGCCGCCAAAAGCAGAGAGCAGGCGAAAGCTGCTGCTGCATGGGCTGGTTTTTCAAAAGCGCCGTAAATTGCTCAGATCAGATGTCTCCCCGACCGTAAGCTCTTCATAAGTTCATATATAATAAGTTAATATATTGTGCACTGCCAGACAAACTAGAAAAAGTAAAGATCATGCGTGCATTTTGATTACATGGGGACTTGCTTCCTATGACTGCTGCCCCATTTTGGCTCCTCTCTTTGGCTCGGTTGTTTGGAGTTGGTTTATTTCTTAAAACAAGTGGTGTACAATTTATGTTCCTGTCGCAACTAAAAATTTCTCGGGATTGAGTTTGTTGGTTAGACCTCTGTTTCATCTGCCTTTTGTATATATATATATTTGTAATTAGAATTTTATATATTCATTCATTTACCACAAAAGGAACATGCATTTTAATTATAAAAAAAGTAAAATAAAAATCATGTGCATTCACCTAGGGTGGGTTCGGTACAATTTTTTTTTAAAGCAACGGCAGCAATTTTTCATTGATAATAAGTAACCAGTTAGGCCAGCAGGGTAAAGCTGCCTGTCATCACATTCAGACGAGATTAAAAAAAATGCATGCATGATCATTACTTTTTCTAGGCTGGAAAACTTAACTTGAACCATCAAAACAAAAACTTAACCGGCAGTCACCGATAAATATTATATATATGACTGCATTCGCATTTATGCAGCAAAAGCATTCAAATGTAAAGTAATTTAGAAAATAACTACCTGTAGAATTTTCCACCCGTATCGATCACGAGGTTGGGAATCTCACCTGCCGTGCTCTTTTGATAGGGATTGCCAAAAATCTCATCTACCTTTTTTTCCATTTTGATAGAAATGCAGTGTTGGCTTGCTGCAGCAAAATGGACACATAAAATCAGGTTTTGATTCACCTATCTCCCAAGTGTTTGCTGGAAAACAGATAGGTTGATTATTTACCACAAAACTCATACATAGGTTGATTATTTATTGCACCTTTGGTTAGTCGGTCATTCTAATTAACCATTATATGTTGGGAATTGCGAATTATGTATTTTTCTAGCTAGTTTCGTGGGAAATTTGAATTTGCATCAAATTTGTTAAATTACCCTAACTAATGAAAAGAAAATTCAACTTTGGTGTAAGGAAAAAGGCATGCTATCCAAGCCAACTCATCTAGTTCATATATGCCTCGTCAAGCTACATTTTTGAATGAATAATAGCTTACAATATAAGTTATGCACTAATAAAAAATAAAAAAAGGAGACATTTGTTTTCTTCTAATAATTATATATGTGATTATAGGACACCATGGAATCGCCTCCATCTCAAATTAGAGTGGTGTGTCAAGCAATGCGGATCTTAGGGAAATAAATTTGGCATATACTGATTAATATCATTTATATATATGCATAAAATAAAGTTTGATTCGGAAACAAGCAATCTGAAGGTCTGGCACAAACCAAACTTATCATCCACGTCACGTGTCAAATGTTTTGTGTGTTTGGAAGTTTTTTTTAAATTGATTGAAAATGCTGGAACCAATCTTAGTAAAATGTAAGTAAATTCTAGAAAAGCATTTGAAGTACTTGAAGTACTTATGTGGCTGACGAAGGAGAAGAAGAACCAACGTCGACTTCAGAAGAAGAAGAAGTTGGACAACTACAAGATCTAGAAAAACAACAAAATGGTTCGTTATATACAGAGAACCATGAAGAAATGCAGCCTGAAGCTTTCATTCAGCAGCAGAAGATGAAGAAGTAAGTCTGTCTTTGATGGAGCAAGGAGGAGAAGAAATGGAAGCACAAGAGCTAGCAACAAAGGTTGACGTTGGAGATGATCAGTACGGCTCAAAGATGAGCAGTACAGATGAATTGAACAAGAACTTCGAAGAGTTTATAAGGAAAATGAAGGAGGAAATCAGGATTGAAGCCCAACGCCAGCCCATTATTGCCGCTTAATTAAGGGGATCTTAGTTTTTGCCCGAAAGCTTAAGCTGCATCTGTGCTGTGAGGCATGTTTTGTCTAGTTTGTAAACTGATTGTATCATCATCATCGTCATCAGTATGTTAATAGTTTCCTTAGTTATTGTATGTAGACTTGATAATACTAGAACGTCCCTTTTATGTTCTTTTTTTCATCGTCTATAATATTATTTTCATGTTAATTAAATATGAGTCATGTACCTGGACTAAGTCAGCTTGACTTTATGTTCGAATCTCTCACATCATATTGAACTATTTTAGTATGTCTCTCGAATAAAAAAAAATTGTCTTTAATGTTTTTTAGTTGCGCAACAATGTTAATGTTGGTTGCATTGCATAGGTTAACATAAGAGCTAGGTTTAGGGATTTTATTTTTTATGTTATTAACTTTTTAGCACACATATCACATCATTTGTTTAGTGATACACGATGTACCATCCCGTGTACCCGTCACACTAAAAAATATCTCTTGTAGTGAAGCTACGTAGAAAACTCGGACACGTAATTATTACAGCATAATTCAAAGATTAAAGTGTTGAAGATCATAGTATATAACATAAATCGAGTATTAATATGCATGGCAAAATTGAAAAACAGTAGTCTAAAACTCTTTGACTATCGTACTCATCTTCCACTCATCAATTTTATTAAGAATCTCTTATTAGACGCTCCAGTATTTATAATTGAGCTCTCAGAGTTAGCTCAATTGTGAATGTGAATAGTGTGATGAGTAAAAGTAACAACGCCCCTGGTACATGCATAAGTGCAATTCGTGCTATCACTGCTCAATTTCAAAAGGATTTATTTAGTGGCCCATAATGAAGTGCTAGAACATTCCTCTATTAACTAAAACTACATTAAACAGTAGTAATGACCAATTGTTAAACAAGTTAATCCAAAGAAGTCTAGACACCGTCGCTAGCCACGTACATAGATACAAATCCATTAATGAACTAATTAATTAACGTTACGAATTTCGAGTCTTTACATTTATCATTCGTGCATTTGCATGCATTTAGACTAATTTTGGCCATTGAATTAATTAAATGAATTGAATGAATCCACGTCATATTATAACAGAATACACGTTTGTGGACTCATTCAATTAATTTGATTAATTCAATGACCAAAATTAGTCTAAATGCGTGTCAATGCACAGATAATGAATGTAAAGACTTGGGATCCATATATCACTAATAATAAAATGAAATGAGATATTATTTGACAAACAGGCAAATTATTAGGATATTAAATTATTAATGGATTGGATGACCATGTTTTAATTTCATGGCATATTGGTTTTTGCCTTTTTGTCATCTACTAGCTTTGTGGAGTGTGAAAACCGACCATTCGATGCGCTTCAACTTTCATTCTCGCTTTCTTATATCACCGGCACTTTGGACTCCCTCGATCTCTTCTCTTTCCCTGCAAAGTAGTGTACTGTACGTAGGGGCCCCTATCCAATGTTGATCGATGAAATTTGTAGGCGTCACCATGCCAATTCAATCAATTATGAATGAAGGGAAAAATCTAGAACTAGATGGGGGGCAAACCATGAGTAAGAATGTCCGACCACAGCAATCTCTCACAAGAAAGAGACTCCCTGCATTGGAGGTGGGATCAGCGTGGAGCTGGGCGGTAACCCGATACAAAGGATCTCCGTTATTGTGAGACGATGACAAGATGCGAGTGGCAATTGCCCAAAAAAATGTGTCATGCCAGCAGTTCCAGTACTGTTTGCCGCAACATATTAGTACAAGCAATTGGCTTGGTTGCACACTTGAGGCACCCACCATAATCAAACGTGCATTACAAAACTAAAGGCTTGGTAAGCTATCCAGAAAGAAAGGGCAAGAGCACAAAAACTAGAAGAAACTCTGCTTTACTAACTACATTTTACCAATGTATATACAGAGTACATCACCTTAGGTAAGTACCTCTCTCCACATCCTCTGTGTGTTGTAAATCTTATCATATCATACATCAGCAAGTTACAAAGTCTATTTTCAAGGTGCGTCTGAATTCTGATTATCCCTTCTCAACATGTTAACACTTTTCCGCTTGAAACAAGAGAAATCGAATGCAACGTCATATTGTCCCATCGCCTTTCCTCGGGGATCATAAATTCCTTACCTCTGACTGTACTCTCAATTCCACAAAGCATGTTGCAGTTGCATTGGCTACCAATACAATACACATGACCTACTGCAGCTTCAAACTAGCCGGTAGGGGAAAATGTCAGATCCATAGCTACTCCTTCACATTCTGGCATATTTCTAACCTCATTAAGAATCCTTGTGAGCTGTGTTGTCAATTCCCTGCGAACATAATCAGAACGCTCCTTTGTAACTGATGATTCTGTTAACAGGGTACCTGTAAGGCATTGATAATCTAGAAACCATTCCTCATCACTAGTCCGAGCAATGTGGTCATCGTAATAATCAAGAGAGCCTTCTTTCCGCCATCTATTTAAACAGTATTTGTCAGGAAGCTGAAAGTAGTTCTTTACTACATACACACGTAGAGAATGTCTGCATAACAATCCTGAAGATTCAAACTCTTTACAGGAACAGTGGACCTGTTCCTCTTCTGGTATCCATATCACAAGACGCTGTCCCTCAATCTTCTTAAAATGCTGCACAAGATATGACCCATTGGCCATTTCAGATACAGCATATTGCATGGCGAGCACAAGTTCATGCTGGAAAGCATTGAAGGCAAAAGGCGTCAAAATACTCCTCGCGTGCTCTTCAATAGGAATGCTTGTTTTAATATGCATATACTGCATCTCTCGATGTGACTGATTTTGAAAATTGGCAGAAATACCAACCTGCAAGGTGTTCAAGCATAAGAAACCATACCAATTAAAGAATTATAGGCATATATCAAGCACAAAAGTTATTAACCAATATACCTGCTCGAAAAAGCTACGCAAACATGTTTGTGCACTGAAAATTCCTTTCAAAAATGCATCTACAGACTTTGAATATGTTGTTGTTGCCATACAAGCAAGAAAGTAACCCTTAAAATAGGATTGAGCCCAGGATTCCCGGAATGAATAAAGTAAAGCAATATGTTTATCAGTAGTAAGCCCAAACATTGAAACCATTTGATTCCACCGAAGCTCAAAATCCTCTGTACTCTCCAGCCGATATAACTCATCAAACTCAGATTTAAATTCTATACAGCGTGGTCCAAGTGAAACCGAGAACCAGCTAGATATCTTGGGAAGAATATCCCAAATGGAAATGACATGCTTAGTGCCTGGTAATTCACTACTTATTGCATCTCTAAGCTCAGGATCGAGATCAGTTAGAATTGTTTGTGGAAATCTCCCTCTCATGAAACGAACAAAAGTCTGTATGAAAGAAGTAAAAATCATTGTAAGTGAACAGATACAAGGACACAGCTAATCTAAAATCAGTAAAGTGGGTGTATTGCATAGCAAACCTGTAAAGCCCACGAGAAGGAACGAGGTGTTTCATCTTGCAAAAGAACGCAACCAAAGAAAATGGTTCTTCCATGGTTGTCAATGCCAAGCCATGCTCCAAAAAGCACGCCATATGTTATTGACTGATATGAAGTGTCAAAATAAACTGCATCACCAAACATAGTGTATGCATGGACTGAATCAGCATACGACCATGCAATGTGTTCAACCTTATCATTCTCGTCAACTGTAAAATCATAAACAAAATCTTCGTCCGCTTCTTTTGTCCCTTTGCATGCCTCAAGAAGTTCCAATGTATCGTTCTCCCGTTTTTCAGTGAGCAAAGCATCATTTTCTTGGACAACTTTCTTACGGTTTTGAACAAAATTTCTAACGTCCCTCTCTAAAAAGGGTAACTGTCCACCTTGAATCCCCTTTTCCAACTCCAACACCTTCACTATGCGGTGTATGGGGAACCCAGCTTTAGAAAGTAATAGTATCCGCTCTTGATCAGCCTCATGAATTTTACGATAAGCAGGAAGCAGTCGCACTTGGTCATCTTCCAAAAGTTCATGGTTATGGACATTACTGAATTGCACAACAAACCATTGAGAAACTCCATCAACGACCTCCTTGGACAAATACATTTTTGCATCCCATCCACAGCGAACTGACTTCCTATCCCTGTGGTGTTCCCCTGTAGGCTTCTTCTTCATGGGTGCAAACCCCGAACGATAACAAACAAAGTCACGCTTATACATACCCAATTGTGGGCTAAGTCGAGAGCGCTCTTTCCTAATTGAGAAACCGTTTTTCCTGGCGAAACTGCCATAATACTCAAACGCGTCATCGTCACTCTTAAACACCATTCCAACATAGGGGGAAACCATAGCTTCCGATGCCATACCATCATTCTTAACCAATTGGGATGCTATGGATGATGCCTCTTCAGAGTCTCCCTCATATGTCACATAGCATTTCCAATCCCCACAGGGGCATTGCTGCCGCCTAATCCACATGTTTCTCGATGGGATAGAAGTCATTAATTACACTTCAAAATCAACACCCGGTCTCCTACTCCAAGACTCAACCTTTAGCTACTCGAAAAATCTTTTGAGTGACCCAGAAAGCTAGCTCGCAGTATAACCACAAACCCTTTAACAAAATAAAAAATTGAAAGAAATCAGAAATGGGCTCTTCTAATTGTTAGGATATACACTATAACAACATATGCAACCAAATGGCACAGAGACGGAAAAGGGGTTTAACATAACAGATTGGAGAAAGAAAATCAGACCCAGAAAACTAAAAAGATAACAATTTTGAGAAATATATCGAATGGAATAAAAGAGCAAGGACTGAAGGGGATGATGAAGAATCACGTACCCAGTGAAAGAATGACTACGAGAGAGGGAGGCTATGCCAAAACCCTTGTTCCGTCTTCAGCTTCCTCCACACAGCTGAGTGTCCCTGTTCCTTTCTCCTTTTATTTCCAGCAGCTATGACACAGAATTTCACAAGTAATGGGAGCAAATTAAATGGGTCGGGCCTGTTGACTAGTCCGAATTGGATCCGATGTCTTACCCAGCCCTTCTATTGTCTATGACTGTTTCCGTAAGAGCAAACCAGCGTTTTCGGCCTTGTTTTTTTATTTTTAATCTTTAATTTTTTTTAATTTTTAATTTATATATTTTTAAGAAACGATATTATTAATAGTAAGAGAGGTTAGGTTGGCGAGAATCAGACGTAATACCATCTCCAAAGGAGATTTCAAAAATGTGACATAGACATATAACAGTAACAAATGATGTATCATTTACTCCAACCAAGATGTCAAAGATGACATGGAAAAGAAGGCTGAGATGACATGGACAAAGAGATGTCAAATTTGAAGGCAACTTCAAA
>JAOTRO020128498.1:0-13287 GCA_028566515.2 Pyracantha coccinea | reverse complement strand
GGACAAAGTACACATGTGTGTGCAGAAGGAGAAAAAAGGGGGTTTGTAAATAAATTCTCCTTTCAGAAACATGACCGTTCCCTTGTACTTCTCTAACAAGTTTTTCTCTTGATTGATTTTCTTCCTCTATACAGGGAATTTTGGCTGAAAATCAAGAAGTAGCCATAAAAAGGTTATCAAAACAGTCAGGCCAAGGACACCAGGAGTTCATGAATGAGTTAAAACTTATTGCCAAGCTCCAACATACCAGTCTCGTTAGGCTCTTGGGTTGCTGTATTGAAGACGAGGAAATGATATTGATCTACGAGTACATGCCCAATCGGAGCTTGGACAAACTTTTGTTTGGTATATACATGCTAATAACTTAATTTCTTTGTTTCTGCACATTGTTTTCCTTGTGTGCAAATCCCATGTACTGCAAGATCAAATGCACTGTGTCCAACATTTTATCTAAAATGAAAAGAAAAAAACTTGCTCATCTTTCTTCATTGTTTGTCCAATCAGATGCATCTGAAAAAAGAGAATTAGATTGGGGAAGACGTTTTCGAATTATAGAAGGCATTGCTCAAGGAGTACTTTATATCCATAAGTACTCCAGATTGAAAATCATCCACAGGGACCTAAAAGCAAGTAACATACTGTTGGACGGAGCCTTGAACCCCAAAATTTCAGATTTTGGAATGGCAAGGATTTTCGGGATAAATCAGACTGAAGCAAATACCAATAGGGTTGTTGGCACATAGTAAGTCTACATATATCTGGTACATGTTTTCATTGAACTAATGTTCTATTGCTTGCTTCTCTACATACTGTCAATTCATGTGCAGCGGCTACATGTCACCTGAGTATGCGAGATATGGTCATTTCTCTGAGAAATTAGATGTATTCAGCTTTGGAGTGTTGTTGTTGGAGATTGTCTGTGGAAAGAAGAATACTGCTTTTTATAGCTTTGAACATTCACCAACTCTTGCTGGATGGGTAAGTACTAAAAAATTATTCCAACTCATGATCATTCTATTTTTAAGCCTTTCAAATTCGCAAATGACCGTAAGTTCAACATTTTAATTAGGCATGGGAGTTGTGGAAAGACGGAAGAGGAATGGAGGTGATTGATGAATCGGTAAGGGAAACATGCCGGCTCGATGAAGCTTTGAAGTGTATCCATGTAGGGTTTTTGTGTGTTCAAGAAACTCCAGTTGATCGACCAACAATGTCTTCGGTAATTCATATGTTGCAGGGCAATGAATCTACATCTCTTCCACCTTTCAAAGAACCTGCCTTTTCAACACATAGAACTTCTAGTCCTGTTCGCTCTTCTCAAACGCCTACCATTTTTTCCCACAACACAATCACCATCAGTTTGCCAGAAGGTCGATAGGCGTTGGAAGAACAGTGACTGTCAAGCATTTGAGAAACTATTATAGTATATTAGAATAAACACCCCGACAACTAGCAATTTTATACAAACACTTCAAGGGTTCAATTACACATTACCGGAGCTGTTTGTGCTGTTTATGGTTTTTGCCCATCCAAACTAAACCTATAATAGCATCAAATTAAATTTATGTTATGTCTTTTTCAACTGCAAATGTGGGTGTAACCATACTTCAAGATATGTTCCCGCCAGGCACCCCTTGGTGCAACTGTATTTATATTAATTTAAAATGGAATGTTGCTTGTATTAAAAGAATAAAGTGGAGATTTTTTTACATCTTCGAACTTGCAGAAGACGAAAACTAAAAACAAAATTCGTCTAGAACATAGGATTTTACATTAGTATATCCATAATTGGCACCATGGGTTTTCCTATGGTTGGAATAGAAAATTTGACAATCATCATATAGAATCTACCGAATGCAAGTTTGGCACGATTAGTTTTTTTATCGACGAGGATTCGAACTTAATGCCTCTTTTAACATTGAAAAGCAAAATATCACTAGAACACTTGATGCGCCTGATCATGTAGTTTTGTCGAGCTAAAACACATGCACCAGTTTGCTCAAACTATAGAGGAACTGAATGCACCCTGCAGATCAAGTCAATAATAAATCAATTAAACAAACAGTTAGTGAATATCACTTCAATCTAGAAAATTTGAGGACCTTGGATAGTTTCACTTACAAGCTACAACAACAAAACAAACCAACGTAAGTGTGAAATCCCGTTCTTGGATTTCATTGTTGTAATCTACGTATTTGTATTATTAAGATTTTATATTATTTTTTGAGAATTTATATTAATTTATTTGAATTTAGATTTTAATTAAACTAGTTACGAAAAGTGAAGTTTGGGAATTAATTATTTAAAATTCGTAGACCTTTCGAGGTCACAATTTATATTTTCAAAATAGAGCTCGATCTCATGAACGCGTAGGCGTAAACCTTTCATGAAACGGAGTTATAACGAAAGAGTTATTAACGTTTGAAGTTAAGATTATCATTCAGGACTTCTAGTTAAACTATTTATAGGTTTATCAGTTATGGTTTATGATTGATTTATACCTTGTTGATAAATATGGTTAAAGGATAATATCAGGCATCATTGGTTCATTGAAATGTTATATGCTCTCGTTATGGAATTGTGCTAGAAAATGTTATGATTATGTGAATGAAAAACCTTGGTTGTTATATGGGTTCCGTTCAGTGGTTTGCCTTGTCTTCATCGAATCCTAGATTCTTGTGCATAAAAGTTGCTCGAGGTTACTCTTGTAGTTGTAACTTAAGTTTATAATGATGGATATATGAATTGCATATAAAGAAATATGACAAACCTTGTGGAGGTTGGTTTTATTAAACTTAGTGATATGATATTTGATCTTTGGTTGATTAGTGTAGTTAGATGATGATATTGAGCATCTTTGATTCATTGAATCTTTTATTTGATGTAATTGTGGAATTCTTAGGGGAAAGTAAATGTGAAATCCCGTTCCTGGATTTCACTATTATAATCTACATATTTGTATTATTGAGATTTTATATTATTTTTCGAGGATATATATTAATTTATTTGAATTTAGATTTTAATTAAACTAGTTACGAAAAGTGAAGTTTGGTAATTAATTATTTAAAATTTATATACCGTTCGAGGTCACAATTTATATTTTTGAATAGAGTTCGATATCATGAACGCGTAGGTGTAAACCATTCGTGAAACGGAGTTATAACGAAAGAGTTATAAACGTTTAAAGTTAGGGACAGTTTTGTAATTTGGCCTTCATTTAGTAGGCTCCAGATTTTCTAGAGGAAAGGATTTGCCACATGTGTAGCTGCGATGAAAGGAAAAGAAAAGAAATGAGGGAGATGGACGGCTGTGATGGAAAGAAAAGAAGAGAAATGAGAGAAATGAGGGAAATGAAGGGAAGGAGGACCAATTAGAAAAAAGAGATGGGAGGGGAAATGAGAGAAAAGAAAAAGAAGGGAACCGGGTTCCTTTGAAGACCCGCAACCCAACCCGCCTAGAAAACAATTTCCGATAGGTTTTTCGCCCATTCTTCCAGTAATTCACCGCCTACCACTTCTGCCAAACACCCACCCAACCTCCCCTCTACCATTTCCACCCCAAAGTTGATGAAAATTGGCTTGGAATTTATGAAAACCACACTAGTGGGTGCGACAGCCCGTGCCTTCAATCCATCATTTTTGAAACGTTTTCATTCGATCTCCACCACTAATAGCATCCTCTTGAGCCCAGGAATAAAGCCCAAACAAGTTTAGGGCCAGCGAAGCTGTTTTGGAATCAAATCAAGAACACCCAAAGCAAGGGTTTCACGTGGTTCGTGGGAGTTTTCATGTGTTTCTCTATCAAATTGGACTTCAGCCCAGGTATGAAAGTTGTTCTTCTCATTGAACTCTACTTGCCTGTAAAATTTGAGAATTTTTGGAAATAGTTGAATTTTTCTGCGAGTCGGGGCGGTCGACCGACAAAGGCGGCGGCGCTTGCAGCGGCGCTTGGCCAGTGGGCTACCGATGCTGTTTTATGCTAAATCGATAAATTGATCTCAGATTTGATATCCGTATGATATGATTTGATTATTGTGAACCTAGTTTTATTACGGTACTTCACTTGATTATTATTTGAAGTGACGATCTGACCGTTGAATCGATACCAAACTTTAATGCGTGATGCTATGTAATATTTGAGGACATTAGAAACTTATGGATCAGAAATCCAACGTACGGATCTTCTCGAATTGGATTTCTAAGTTTGTAAAATTAAACGTTGACAGTCACTTGAAGTTGCGATTGGCGGAGATTCAACCGTTGGATCGTAATGATGTTTTAGTATGTTATTCTAGAATCATAATGTGGACTTTGGGAAGTTACGGATTAGGAATCTGATAGGCGGATCTTCCGGTTTAGGATCCTAATCTCGACCTGGATCGGTTGTTGACTTTTTAGTCAACTAGCATGAGTTCTTCTAGCATGTTGCCAATCTTAGAGTGCGGTTGAGATTTTCTGGAGCTTGACGAATTCATCATGATGTCGTGTCTCCTCGATTGACGTGCACCTTGATTTACGTAATGCTGGCATTATATGGTGATATGCTTGTTTATTTTATGTGATTTGACTTGTGTATTGAACTTGTTGTGGAATGTGTGGTTTGATTTGTATGATTGGCTTGATTTGATGAAATGTGAGGGCTAGTAGTGGACCGTTAACCCATTCTCATGGGGTTTGTTGCTTCGACACTTGTTTCACATCTTGTTTCCTTATTTCACTTTTGTTTTATTCAACCCTTCTAAATTGAGTACTTGGTTCTTGTATTGTTTCTTCTAGCCCTTGTTATTTCCCTTGGCCTTCCACTCGGTTTCGTTGAGTGATCCGGAACTGGGTATCCTCTGAGGTTCCGTTGAGAGGTCTATTTCCCTGCTCTGTCTGGATTCCGTTGAGTGATGGTCTGGAATCCCTTATACTCCGCAATTTTGTTGAGTGATGGTCTGGAATCGTATCCTGCCTTGGATTTCATTGAGTGGTCTGTTATGCATTGAACTCCGCGATTTCGTTGAGTGATGGTCCGGAATCGTATCCTGGTTCGGATTTCGTTAAGTGATGGTCCGAAATCCCTTCGATTCCGCGATTCCGTTGAGTGATGGTTCAGAATCGTATCCAACTTGTATTTCATTAAGTGGTTCTATATGCATTGTACTCCGCAATTCCATTGAGTGATGGTCCAGAATCGTATCCACTCGGATTCCGTTGAGTGATGGTCTGGAATCCCTTTTACTCCGCGATTTCGTTGAGTGATGGTCCGAAATCGCATCCTGGTTTGGATTTCGTTGAGTGGTCTGGAATCCCTTTGGTGTCTTTGTTCTGTTGAGTGGTCCGGAATCCCTTCTATTCCGCGATTCTGTTGAGTGATGGTTCAGAATCGTATCCAGCTTGTATTTCATTGAGTGGTTCTATATGCATTGTACTCCGCAATTCCGTTGAGTGATGGTTCGGAATCGTATCCACTCGGATTCCGTTGAGTGATGGTCTGGAATCCCTTCTACTCCCCAATTTCGTTGAGTGATGGTCCGAAATCGTATCCTGGTTTAGGTTTCGTTGAGTGGTCTGGAATCCCTTTGGTGTCTTTGTTCTGTTGAGTGGTCCGAAATCGTATCATTTGACTTGTTGGTTCCTTGGATTTGATTTTAGCTTCAGAGATGTAGGCTTCGACCAAACTGCGTCGCTCTAGCCCTGCATTTCAGTGTATTGTACGTGTTATTATTTGGTGTGATTATTGGATGTTGTTGGATGAAATTGTTATGATTATGATAGACCGTGGACCAATATAGCTAGAGAATATGATTGTGCTTCGTCGTTTGTTCATTGAGATATTGCATGATATGCATTGTGGTATATTGTTGAGACATAGTGATTTATGGAATGAATGTTCGAGTGTAGTGAAATGATGAACTACGAATGGCTTGATCCCTGTTTAGGGTATGTAGGCAGTTTAACGAGGAGGCTAGATGCAGCCATAAAGTATACAAAAAATAACTACGTAATTGAGGCTTGTGTTGTGCTCGGTACATATCCCGGAGGCAGGGTACGTTATATATACGTGTTTTTGATGACGTCACGTGTCGGTCCTAGACGTATGTCAGGATCGAAACGTGACAGCACGTATTCAGATCAATCCTGCAGTCTAATTGTATATTATAAATAGACACTTGGGAATACAAGCATTCATGCATAGGGTAGAAGATATGTTTGATTTAACGCAACTAGTGGTTAGGATGCATTCAAAGCCAGCCCACATGCTTAAGCTCGGTAGAAAGTTTTAAGGGCTAGAAAGTACCAGATGTATCAATCGATATTGAAAATTTTCCGAAACTTTTCTTTTCTAATATGTAATGCAATACCTTCAACCCCACCATTTACTTCCTGAGGCATGGCTCTCATAAGTGAAACTTCTTCAATCATTAAACAAATATTCTGATTTCCAGTTTGTCACACGAACCTGGAATTTTCCAGAACTTCAAAAGGTTTTGACTTGAAATGATGATTCTTATTTGGTTCGCAGTACCTTTTTTTTTTCCTTTTTCTTTCTGTCTAATCCTAGTTTCCTATATGTTTGTCCATCCGAATTCCCATCTATATTTTTGTGATAGAGAGAGAGAGAGAGAGGCAATTGAGGTAAAAAAAGTGGCATCCGTTATTCCTATGAGTGAACATGACTTTGAAAAGATATCATTAAGTCATCTCATAGTCTCATGTTTGTTTGCTAACATACGCGCACACATTTATGTGGGTGCAGAAACTAAACAATTGATTTTCATCCTACATCACAAATGAGAGCTTAAGGGATTTAAATTGAAGAGGCAAATATAAAATGAAGAAAAGGTTTCAAAAGACTAGTAATAGCAGCAAACACGTACTGAACATGGTAATTTGGATTCTTTAGCTCCAGAATGGAAGACAAAACACTCTGTTGGAGGACCCCTGAAAAAACAAACAAATACCGTTAGTACATGGAAGCGCAACTTCCCTCTGCTAAGGTAAGTCAGTGTTAAAGGCATATTTGTTTGAGAGAAAATATTAAGGGGATATTCCGCTAGCAAAGATATCTTCTTACAAAAAAGTTTACCAAATACTTTGTTGCTTTATTTCACAGCTTATTCTCACAGTACAGCAAAAGCAGTTTTTTTTTAAAGCACAACAATACCAAATCAACCCTAAGTGAGTGTTAAAGGCATATTTCTTTGAGGGAAAAGTGATGGGATGTGATGATGAAAATTTATGATTGAGTCGGTAGAGGGAGAGATGTGAAGTAATGGGAGAGAAAGGAGAGTGTATTAAAAGTGGGAAAAAGAAATGATGTCTGATGAGAGCGATTTGTCAATATGACCGTCACACGAGATAGTATACTACGTGTTTTTATATAAATGGTAGAATATATGTGTTAAAAGGTTAATAACTTAAAATTTTAAAATTTTCACTACTTACATAAAAACACATGATGTACCATCTGTGTTTCCGTCACAACTAAAAATTTCTCGTTTGATGAATGTTGTTTTTTTTTTTAGTAATGCTATTCTTACCATAAATTTATACCATATTTTTTTACCATCTGGGGTGGCAGATGAGTTGGATAAGCTACATCATTTCATTTCAATCTTTTTATTAATTAAAACACTTAAATAATCTTAGGTGGAACAAGAAGACTTCTCGTATACCGCAATCATCATTTAATTAACAATCTTTTTATTAATTATTGATTAACATTTTGAAATTAAATACTAAATTTAAATGATGTGGTTGTCCACATCATATGCCACCTAAGATGGTATATAATTGTGGTACACAAATATGGTAAGAATAGCATTATTGTTTTTTTTTGGTAAAAGTTTGATGAATGTTGTTGACAAAAGTGTGTTTTAAAACCCAAATAAAACATTATTTAATAGTCCACTTGCATGCCTTCAATTTCCATTAGGTTCCATGCAGTGCAACACTCTGTACAGAAATAGTTTATTTTAAAACAAGACCAAGGCAATGGAGCGCACTGCACAAGGTCCTCCTTTTAGGATCAGAATCCTCTCCTGAGCTTGCTGTGAGGATCCTCATGAGTAAGCTCATCGGGCCGTTGAAATTTTATTCAACGGCTACAATTATTATAACTTTTAAAGGGACCCCCTGTTTGTAGCCGTTGGATAAAATTTCAATTGCCCGATGGGCTTGCTCATGAGGATCCTCACAGCAAGCTCAGGAGAGGATCCTGATCCCTCCTTTTATTCCTATCAGTCAACAGTTAAATCTTTCATAGTCTTAAGCATGACTTGTCTGTTGAAACTCCAAATTGAGTTTTTCTGTGGTCACGTGTTCGCAAAAATGAGTATTGTTCAGAAGTAGTAAAATAAGAGTGGAAAAGTGAAAGAAAAATTAAGGTCCGTGTGGAAGGCCTTCGTGTCATTTCAGGAATATTTTGATAATTTCATTACTACAAAGAACAAAATATAATAAATTTTGAGACAGGATGTTACACAAACAAACTAAAAAATGGAATTCAATCAAACAGAAAAGAAAAAAAAAAGAAGAATCAAACAGACTATAAAAAGGGAGAGTGCAGCGTTGATGAATCGTGCAGTAGTAGGAGAGTTGATTTAGGTCATCTTGGTGAAGACGGTGACTGTGGAAGATAAGGGGAAAGAAGGAGGGGATAATTGTAGTACAAATATACGGTAAAAATAACATTAATGACGTAGGAGTTAATAACTAAAAAAGGAAAGGAAAAAAATCGAATGGTGAAGAGGAAACATTCATACATTCTCAATGTCTCATGCAGAAATAGGAAATGCAGTGTATTCTGGGTCCACATTCACTTGAGGGGTTGGGGCTTGCTGCTACCTAGCTCAGAAGGGCGTTTCTAAGGTGCGGACGAAGCGTGCGGACCAAATTCGAACGGAGGAGATGTGCCGAGTGTAGGGGTGTAACTAGGTGTTCGAGTGTTTCTCAATACCTATAAAATTTGGAGGTAAAACTTGAGAAATTTTTTGGAAAAGCGTGAGGAAGGGGAATGGAGATGGCGCTGCATTAGGGGAAGAGGAAGGGAGTTGGCGCATCAGGGGAAAGGACGAGGTCGGAAATTGTATAAGTTGTGGGAAATTATATTTTTTAAGTTATTAATTTTTTAACATACATATCCCATCATTTGTATAGTAACACATGGTGTACCACCCACTCCATGTTGAATTCTAAAAACAGAACGTAATTAATGAATGTTTATCATCTTACGTGTGCTTTGATTTACTTTGTTATTTGTTGTCATTTGACCCAATCTCTTCTAGAATCCCAATTTAATGCTAAAATGCTATACAACTAATGCCTAGCTAGTATATAGAGAAAAACAAATCAGTTGAATGCCATAAAAAGGCCACTTAAATCTGTGGAAACGAATTCACTAAAACAGTGAACAATAAAAAGAAAATAACAATAAAACAACTAAGATATGAACTAAGCTTTGGTATTTGAAAACTACTTGGGACTGGCCTAAAGCATCCAAAACTCTTTTCTTCTCTTCATCGTCAGCCTCCCTTAAAGCTTTGAATATTTGATCTGCACAGATTGGTGTTTGCACCTCTTTCTCAGCAAACCTCTGAGCTACTTCGTGACGATGATCAGCTGTCAAAATTGCTGCTTTAGAATGTGCTTTTTCCTTCTCCATAGCTGCCCTAGTTGCTTCTAAAGCATGTCGTGCCTCTTCTAGTTTTTTCCCTTCTTTCAATTTCCACTCTTGTAGCTCAATTTTCTGTATTGGATATGAGAAAGATGAGAAGACTACACTCAGGATAGCTATTGAGACACTAAATTCAAATAATAAAATAGATGAAAGTATGCCGCATTACGATATGATATACTCAAAGTTTTCGACCATAAAAAACTCGAAGCTTAGGTGATAATTGTACGCCAGGATGCAAGGATCAGATAACAAAATAGATGTAAATTTTAATACCATATATTTATTCTCTCTCATCGTGTTGTTTGACCGTGAATCTGAAATTTTTGATCAGGTTCAGTGTTACCTATATATTATAGGAATGTGTAGTCTAAATATTCTACAGTATCCGTCTTCAAGAATGCTTAAACATGTTACTACGACATTGCTAATCAAATCTGGAGCTCCGGCAAGTATATGCAAGTGGTCCTACCTTTTTGAGAGAGATGGAAGAGTAAACAGATTCAGTGAAGTACATGCATACCTAAAAACTTTAGATGGTAAGAGAAAAAGCTATTAGCTAAAAATGCTAGCCCTATGTAGCTAGGAAGATTTAAGAGGGTTCAAATTAAGCTAACCTTCTGTTTTGCTGCCACTGCTTCTTTGCAGGCTGCGTGGTACATGTCCATTGTTTGCTTCAGCTCCACTCTAAGCCTTTTCATCTCCTCTTCCATGTCATCCTGCAAGCACCAAAGATTTCAAATCAAAATGAACTTTCTTTCGTGTTTAGTTGGTAATTAACTTTTACTTGTATCCTTTTCAAACAACTTACCAATACTTTCTGCGACAAGAGGGGTGTTCCTCCACAACGCTGTACAGTTGATGACGGTTCATGCAGAGTGTAAAAATCAAAGCTGTCAAAGTCTTCGTCTAGTTTTGCAATACTTTCCATGTTTGATGATGATTCTAACGGATATCGGGTCAGTCCAGCTGGCCCAAAACTTTGGTAGAAAGATAAAATGCTATCAGTACTTGGCCTTTCTGAGGTTACAAACGAAACATCATTCTCAGCCACTGAGACCTCATCATATGCTCTGTAGATCGGACCTCTACCTCTAGACAAGCATATCAACCAAATCAGTTAGTTAACAAATGAGTCAAATAAGTAACAGATTCATATGCCAGTTCAAGTGCAGATGTCAGCTCCAACATTTAAGCTCGCACTCAAAATCCACAATGCAAACGTACACATTTCAAATAATTGTACGTTATTAGACTGTGAATCTGGAAAATAGATTAGGTTGTTTGTTTCTTAATGTAATGTTTGGTGGAAATTGAAAGTTTGGCAAAATGATCCAATTTATTGAACACATAAATGCTTACATGTGATCGGACTGGTGGTCCGCTGCCCTCTCCTCAACATGAATATTTGGAAGTGGACGAGATGCTTCACGCATTTCGCTCACCCTTCCTTGTTTGATGGTGTATACTGAGCAGAAATGCGGTGCCAACTTCAGAACTCTGCCTGGAATAGATTCAGTTGCCTTGAATAGACGCCTACTTGAACAACATGTTTTGAAAATCATGAGTTTGGACAACAAAAACGCACATACACGCACAATCTTACATGTGTATTGCATACCTAGTTAACCCACCAGTTCTGGACGTAGCACCAACAACGATACTCTCAATGCCATGGCGGAAAATGTACTCAGCTAATGCCTCAGCTACATCTTGATCCTCCAGTAGAACAGCCTCGCATTGTACCTGATAATATTAATTCCACAAATCAACCACATCTACTTACAATTTGTCATAACTAAAAATATTTAGTCATCAGGAGCTAGCTTCTTAATTGTATAGTGTATATATATAGGTATAAATGTTGATCATCGGATTAAAAAATGAATAAGGGGTAAGGTTTATGTCGTGTAATCATACCACAGAGGTTTCTTAAAAAGAAAAAGCTAAGAATTAAATGAACCCTACTCGTTTGCGCGTACAGTAGCAACGAAATGGAAGTAAGAAATCTGTATTTGGAGCATCGTGAGCTTGCCCTTCATTTGATGGGTTGTTCTCTATAAGCGCCACCAAACAAACAAAATGTGTTAATTACTCACGCAAGAGTACTGCTACTTGTGCCATCTCAACACGCAGAAAACTTCTGTGTGTTCACATAGATGAGTCCCGCCTTTATTAGAAATGTGATAATTAACACAATATTGATTGATGAACAAAACTAATTATCGGGCAGTATATGGCACGTATATATGAAGGATGTAGGGAGAAGGAGTTACCAGTTGCATGAAGTGTATTATTGGAATTAGATGGGTGAATAACATGGACAAGCTTGATAGGAGCATGGCTGGTAGACCGAGAGACGAGATGATCAATTGCCCATTTCAAAGCATTTTGGCTGGAGACGCCGTCGTCGATTGCCACTGCTATTATCCCCGCGCCTTGATTATTATTTCCATTATCAACATTGTTATACCACATTATTCTCTTTCGCCCTTCCTCTTTCTCAACTCTCAGATTGAACAACTTCTTGCTCAGGCATGAATATGGCAACTTCTTGCTCAAACATGAATATGGGAACATAAGTAAATTTCGAGAAAAAGAAAAATTAAAGATAACAAAGTAATGCAAAGCTTTATTTCTCCTTCCTTCTGTACTCTTAAACTTCCCAAATGCTTAAGGGCCATAGAACTTAAATATTCAAAACTACTTAAAGTTAATTAAAACAAACATTAACTCGGTTATCAGATCTAATTAACCCCCATATCTAAAGCATCATTTTAGAAAGTTGCCCTAGATTAGATATAGAGACGATTGATGCTGATGCATGCCAAAACGCGCACATCGGTTAGAATTTCTAATATTAACCAAGGCTCTCAACAAAGTTTTAAAATTACACATGTACGTACCATTAGACGAGAGATGACTATGTTACAATGAAGAAGTTGAAGAACGATATATAAGAAAAAAAGAGCAGTTAAGAAGTTTCAGTTTTTTGTCTTTTATTGATCTCTGAGAGGATTTCGCTTAATATATATACAAGAGATAAATATGCTACAGGTAACAAAAGATAAATGATCGATGAAGCCTATGCCCTAGACTTGGTTCTTAGCCTTGGTTGTCGGGTATATCATTAAAAGAAAATTCATTTGTATGTCAGGTATTGGCGAGACAGATGCAACCGGGTGCATGCCCATGGATTTGTGTCTCTTCTCACGAATCTCGCGTCACCTCACTTGAGAAGAGAGACACACATGTATATGGGAGGACTTACATGCACTTAATTGTTTTAGCTAGCCCTTGGTGACATTTGTAGGTTGTGGCCAGCACAGTCCGCGTTTTTCCTATTTCTTAGGATCGATCATAGGACTTTTTTTGGTAGTAAATTTTTCTCTATAATTAGTAAGAGAAAGAAAAAACCTCTTAAGTTTTTGAGTTAATATTGACAGAATTCATTTATTTATAGTTACTAAACTATTGGGAAATTCTTCCTTTTTTTCTTTAATTTTTTCTAGTGAGACTTTGGATGCGGTCCCTAGTTATAAATATTCTATGACTGAAACCTTGTTGGTTTTCAATTTTTGATCCAAGTCCCTGAAATTAATGTGATAATTTATTTCTATGTACGTT
>JAOTRO020128392.1:0-13288 GCA_028566515.2 Pyracantha coccinea | reverse complement strand
TAAACCATAAAAATCTCATTACGGAAATTGGAATTTAATATAACAAAAAATAAAATTAATTTACTAATTTGAGATATCCATCATAATTGTTATTATTTATAGAGAGAAAGATCATCAGTAAAATTTTTAAGGATAGTATGCTCTCAGTGTATCATGCGCACTAGTTAAGATGTTCAATATTTATCTAATGTCCAAAAATTTCGATGTAGGATGCAACGGTTTTTGGCTTGCAATCTGTTAAGGGCATTTGTTTTGGGTACACAGGACCATTAACGTTTAAATCTTATCCTTGATATGGCAATAGAAAATAATGTCGGAGAAATTACATGATTAACCAGACTTATCCTACTAGGCCCTAGGGTTCAAGAAAATTGCAGTCACTCAGGATTCTATCATAATCTAACGGTAGGTGATTATTGAACTTTTTTTATTCTTTCTCCTTCACGTTGGATTCAAATCAAATGGTGGGCTACAAGATCTTTATTGGACCGTGAAATCTGGGAGAATGGGACTCTACGATTAAGGTAGGAAAGTGATTTCCACACTGTTAGCCTCTTATACACCCCTATTTAATCATAGTCGTTAATTCCACTTGACTCACTCAATCTGATAGTCATAAATAAAGGAATGTTCGTAAGAAGCTAATGAAGAAGTGTGAAACTCACTTCCTTTAAGGTATTGGGTCGAATGTAGTCCTTTTTGTTTGGACAAAACTTGTCTTTTAGACGTGAATGGATGAAGGAGAGAGTCACTATCTATATATATCCTTGTGGTTAGTGGAGAACAGCCATCTTATGGTTTGACCTTCAATGAAATCTGTTATTCTGGTCAGGGAGAAATTATCAAACGTATAGCATGAAAGGGTGGAGAGAATTTAAAAGCCACTCATTTCCATCACGAAGATTGTCTTTATTCTAATTTCTATGCCAAATAAATCCATCATACATAGCTAAATCATAACTTGCATCGGATGACAACATTACATAATCCACAGCAACCAAATTAAAAATGGGTTACATGGTCGGTAATATCTTTGTAGAATTAACAACAATAAGTCACGTATCTTTAGAGAATACAAATTTAAAAAGTCACATCACTTCTTATTCACTGGATTAGTATGGTATGTTATAATACCAGACTGCTAGTTAAAAAAACACATACCGGCATGATTATATTTTTCTTAAGGTTGACGGGACGACACAGCGTATCAGACTGATAAATAGAAACGCTACGAAAATGCTAGAATGTACGAGTCAATTGATTGTTGAGATTATGATCATCATGAAGGTTGAAGGGTGGAGGATGTAAAAGCCAATCATTTCCATCAATGTACGAAATGTCCAAGAAAGGAGCTGCTTCAGATTCATTGAGTTGCCTTCCATACGAAACCCTATACGTAAAATTTGCACCGGACCCCATGCAATCGTACTCCCCAAATAATACAGTCCTGCATTCAAATAAATTTCTCCGGAATTAGAAGACAACGGAAATGAGAACGACTTGTTTGACATAAGTACACTGTCACAATGCATAACATGTCAATAATGCAAGAATATGCGATAATTTCTCTCCGTGTCTTTGTATTATTGGCACGAGACACCATTGTGGTAGTGTACCGTGCCATATACAAATTGCAATTTAACTTTTGGACATAATAACAATGAAGAGGAATTAAGCAATTAGTACTGACTGGTCTCTGGAAGGGTCTCTCCAATCATTCCATCCATCTGGAGCTACAACATCGGACATGTATGTTTTCGAAAACACAACAGTCGCATAAGCTCCCCATGCTCGACCAAGCCACACTTTCCCACTTCCTCCAACGCTACAATTCACAAAGGAAAACCCGCTTTGCTCCTGCATCGACTGCCTTCCTTGTGCCGTGATGGCTCCGCTTATCCCCGATTTGACTGCATTTGCTATGGAGTTAAGGATGCACCCCTGTTGGAACATTATGTGAAATGCCTTGTTATTATCGAATGAGTGCAAACACCGTTGGATCGAATGAAATAACAGACATTAATATAAGGTGTGTGAAAGGTAAAAGGGGATGTGTAGATAGCACCACCCCTATCTAAAAGATAAGATATTGTCACGCCATTCGGTGATCAAAATTTAAGAAAAATATTTCCTTGTGATCTACCTCATATAGTGATCTAGCCTTTCCAAAAATGAAATCAATGGAGCCCTGAATGAAACATTCTCTAAAATAATGTCTCCCACGATCATCATTAAGCGTGTCTTGTGCACCATAAAAGCCACATCCATAAAATGCAGCTTGGTCTCCTGCAATTCTCAGGGCCACTGCCTGTGCTCCAATTCTTCCAGGAGCTGGCGGTGGAGCTGTGTTCTTCTCAAATAAAAACCAAAGAAAATAATTTACAAAATGAAATCCCACATTTAAAATTAAAATACGAATTAAAACAGTTTACATGTTCTTTACCTGAAAGCTAATGTTGTAGGCAGTGAAACAATTAGCAAAGATGGCAACTGAAGAGCTAAAAGCAGTCCCTCCAGTAGAATTTGCAGTGTCATTCCATGCAATGATAGTGTTTAGATAACCCTGTCCTTGAATTATCAAGTTGGTCTTGTTAGCACTCACTGTCACCTTTTCCCTGCCATCGTACATATTTGTCATCGTATAGTTTGTAATTTACATAAATGGGTCTTGAAATATTAATGAGATTCCGTTTCGGGTTTAGGGTCTTGAAATATACCTGTAAGTGCCGGAGTTGATTATGATGAGGGTTCTAGTAATACCAAGCTCCGGAACAGCATCAACCGCGTTTTGGACACTACTAAAATTTGAGCAACCTTTGAAGCCTACTGTCAAAACAAGGGATACATTGTATGCGGACACGAACCTAGTGTTTTTCCGTTTGGTCTGGTCACATGTATGCCTACGCTGATGGTGGTGGTGGTGTCTAGACACAATGCTTGTTAGGGTGGACAGTAAGCTCTCACCGGTTTGCTCGAAAACCCGATCAAATATGGCAAGCTTGAAGCTGTTTCGAGCACTTTCGGAAATAATGGAAGTTGGGGAAAGAAAGGGGGTGAGGGGGAGACATTTAAAAGTGGAAAGGAGTGCAATGGCAAGGGCTGAGAGCCAGAAGAAAAGGGTTGTTTTGGTTGTCATGGGTTAGGGTTTTGGGAATAATTAGTTGAGATTTTATTTATGTTATTAGTTCATTATTTATGTAAAAATGGCTGTAAAGGAGGTGAGTGATGATTGGCGTGGGAGGTAAGAATTGTATGGGGCGGTTTTATATGATGTTTGTGCGCATGAAGGTGATTACAAAATCTATACTTTTAAGAGTGTTGGTTATGAGAGTGAGAGAGAGAGAGAGAGAGAGAGAGAGAGATGGGGAGGTCATGGTGGTTGGAAGATGCATTCGCAAAGCTTCTGAGAGATTTTGGACATGAATCATGATGAAATGGGGGCAGATCAGGCATGTGTGGTGATACAATGAGACTTGAACTTGAATTCTAATTTTATCTTTTGACATATTGGAAGTGATGTTTGACTATTTTAGCAACAAATTTGGGGCGGTGGGATTCCTAGCTTGATTTGATCATGGTTACCCAAGAAAAAAGTGACTTGCAATCAATGGCACCGCCACTGCAATGTGAGAATTTCTGTTGTACAACCGCCGCCGGACCACTTGTTTGGGTAGCTACACATAACTGCAACCCGACTTTGTAATTTTATACCACCCCCATGCCGTCAAATGTGTAGGCACATCAATGTTTTAAAAGGCGAAGGTGTGAGCGAGGCGTTTTTGGAGAAATTTTTTAATATATATATATATATACAATGTATAATATACATATAAATATAAACTTTGTAAAATTATTCATTATCATTCAAAAGCGCACAAGTCAATCTTCAATTGGGAATTGTGCAGGTGAGCTATGGGCAATTGATTTAAATTGAGATTACTTAATTGTCAAGGGCAGGTGAGCTGTGGGCAGTCGTATTCAGCTGCTAAAACCTTCAGGGGTGTGAATTGCGAGTGGGAACATCTAAGAAGCCTGCCCATTTATTGAGGCAATCTTGTCCTTCTTGACCAAAGGTCCACGTGTCTCCTCTAGAATTTTTGGGATTATTTTAGGCTTCACAAATGCCCCCACACCTACTGGGCTGCACGTAGGAAAATGGCAGTAGGTGTAGAAATCCCAAGCTGCTTGGGCTTGTAGAGTTGTTTCCCAATTTGAACTTGATCTCCTTTCTTGATTTCGAGATAGACTTCTTCGAGGAAAAGGAAACCAATGGCCCCCAACACCTATTTAATTCTGCCTTAAGCAGGGGATTAAATAAATTTGGAGAGCAATCATCATTCCAAAAAAGAAGAGAAACCAGAGGTAATTTATCTTCCCCCTCCCCTAGCTTTCTTTTACTCTTACCCTTGGAAAGAGTTGTCTCTCATTGTTGTTCTTCTTCTCCATGCTGCACCAAGGTAAGAAAATTTGAAGTTTTCTTCTTCTTGAATTTTTTGGTAGTCTTGGGATTAGAAAAATTTGCTCGGCGAGGGCCAAGGAGGTGTGAAACACATGGCAAGGGTCCCACAGAGCTGCTGTGCACAGTGGGCAGCACGACACAAGGTTGGCTCTGCATGGGCCGAGGTGTTGGCGATGCGAGCTAGGCTCGGCACAGGCCAAGCGAAGGCTCGACACAGGCTGAAGGTGCTGGGCTCGTGCCTACTAAAGCATATGAGAGAGGGAGAGAGGTGTGGGGTGCCCCTTCGCAATTGGACTGGGTCGTGGGCTATTAGGCTTGCTTGGAGAGTTGATGGGCACGGGCCCGTGCAAGTGTGAGGTGAGAGAGTGGGAGAGACCGACTAGGGCTGGCTCTCGGGTCTTGGTGGCCTGCGCCTACTTGCTCAGGGTGCTTGGCAAGTGAATGAAATGAAGAGATGAGGTGTGGGCCTCCCCCCATATTGAGTCATACTGCTGCAAGTCAAAGGGTTGGGCCATGGGGCCTGGCACTAGGGCGTTAGGCTCTCGATCCTTCATTTATAATTTTTTTCTCGCAAGCTGCCTTCTAAATATTTTTCTTCGTATTTTTTGCAGGGACTTTGAGATGTCTTCCCCGAATCGCAAACGTGACGAATTTCCTTCATCTTTTTATCGTTAAGGTGGCTTTTCCGGCAAAGTGGGCTACCTCAAGGCTGCACATGTCAAAATCAATTCCAACGAGCTGTTTTGAGTTTTCTTGAGGCATACAAGCACGCGATTCCATTAGGCGTTCACATCAAGCGAATGAAAGATGATAGCGGTTATGAACCGTGCGGCGAAGGTGCCACTGCTAGGAAGAGGGCTATCAAATTCCGTCCGTATTACTTCATGTTGGGATTTACTTTTCCCATATCGCATCTTTTAAAGGAGGTCATCTGCTCCATGAAATGCACGCTTGCTCAGTGCTCCCTGAATGCAATTGGTGGGATGGTAGAGTTCTTCAACTTAAGCGGGTTCTTTGATCTTGGCTTAACCATAAATGAGTTATGGTATGTCTTTGAAATCGACCAAAAGGAAGGCGTGGGGCAGCTGAGATCTTGCCACAGGCTACTTGATGCTTGCTACAAAGGTGATCATGAGTGGGCAAGGGACACCTTGAAGGTAAGTAGAGATTGGGAGTTTAACTCATCTCCTGAGCTGCACATTCCGACTGTCTTTCTTAATGGTAATTGAACTGCTTCATTCTTAGCCTGCTTGAATTTTTGTTGAGCTGGTCCATGACTTCAATTTACTGATCGTCTTTCTTACTTTGTGTAAATTCGGAGTTTGGCTCACCTTTAAGAATTTCAGTAGATATGAAGAAAGTGCACATCGCCTTGGGCATTCCTGCTGAGTACCATGAATGGCGCTGGCTACTCAGTCCTCTTCATCGGGAGAAAGGCAGGCTGTATCCAAAGGAAGAGATAAAGCAGATAAAGGATGTGGTGCTTGCTTGTTCGATCGTTGTTGTATAGCCTACTGCAAATGAGGGTAGAAATAAGAGATCTTCTTCACCTGCTCAAGAGCCTTTAGCCTAGAAGAAGCCGAGGACTTCTTCTGCTGCTTGCGGGGGCTCGTCTGCTGCTGAGAAGCTTGTCATTGATTTGACTTCCTATAAGGGGACAAAAAAGTCAATTGAGTCTAAGCTTGTGAAACCTGCTTCTCCGAATGTGGCCATGACCATTGCTGAGAGGATTGCCCAATGGAAAGGTTTGCTGGTGCCCCTAGTGTCTGGGTTTGTGTTGAAGCACGCGTCAGGAGCTAAGTCCGATTCAGCTTCTGAGAGG
This sequence comes from Pyracantha coccinea, assembly GCA_028566515.2. NCBI lineage: Eukaryota > Viridiplantae > Streptophyta > Magnoliopsida > Rosales > Rosaceae > Pyracantha > Pyracantha coccinea. The sequence goes on along the minus strand of JAOTRO020128392.1, from coordinate 7,007 downwards.
CTCACTGCTATGAAGAGCGGGAAAGTGGATTCTACTGCTAATATAGCACTTGGGCTTGTTCTTCCTTTTACTGCGACTGTTTCATCTTCTGAGAAAAGGAAATCTACTCACACGGGTAGTTGTGAGAGATCCACCAAGTCTGATGCTAGAAAGTTTCCCGACGTTTGTATGCTGCTGAAAGCTAACTTGCTTGAGGACGTTGATGCATGCGCCAAGTTCATTAACACAGTCGAGAAAGCTATCATCCGCTCAGACTCTTTTGTGAAGCATCCCGCCTATGCGAGGAGGTTTTCCCTTATTGCTACAATGCATAAAATTTTGATCCTGGTAGTTGAGTTTATGCGCGTTGATCAGAATGCCGTCAAGTGTGCTAAGGAGGCCAAAGTGGCATTGATGGCTCAGCTTCGCTCAACTGCTGAAAAAATCGAGAAGCTTGAATCTGAACTCATAGTTTTGGGGTCTAACGCCTCTACCCTGATTTCTATGCAGCTAGAGACCGCTCATCAAGAGGTCGCCCATTTGAAGGCTATGCTTGGTGTGACTCAGGCGATGTTGGAAGCTGTAGAGAAGGATGTTGCCAATAGGCTTGAGTCCAAGGAAGTGAATTTGCAAGGTGCGCTGTTTGCTAGCGAGAACCTAAAAGAGGAACTAGATAAGCTGCAGGATGTTCACATTGGGCTTGTTGAGGAGAATGCGTAGCTGAAGAATGAGAAGGTTGGTCATGAAGTGGCGCTTACTTCTTGGTAGGCCGATTTCTACAAGCTTGGCTATGTAGACCATCATCAGTGTAAGCCGTCAGATTATGAGTTTTCCGAGAAGAACTTCGAGATTTTCTCCATTTCTCCAGTTGATCTACTTAATTTCTTGTTTAAGGCTGCCTTTGGTGGAGCAGTTGAGGGTCAGGCAATCCAGGCAAGGGTGGCTGAGGATGAGCTGATGGAAGCTTTGGCTACTAAGAGCGATGTGGCTGCTGAAGCCGTGGTAGTCGAAGGACCAGTGGTTGTGCAGGCTGCCGAGGAGTAGTCGTTTTGCTTAGACTTAGGAATTTTCTTTTTTTCCATTTTGTTCTGCTTTATTTGAACTTTGCTGGCCTTCAAGCCGGTTTATCAATTTGCTAGAAATTTAACAAATAGTTTTCCTTGCTTTGCTTCAATCCTTCTATTTTGCCATGTCTTTTGTGAAACTTTATCGTAGGACAGGCAACTGGTGAGCTGCTTCAATGAAGCAGTAAGTCCCACATCATCACTTAGGTTTTAGTTTTGGCTTCTGGCTTCGGGAGCCTTGCCTACTTGAGGGACCTGCAAAACTTTGTCGTAGGACGGGCAGTTGTGTTGGCTACTTTGATGGAATAGTTGTCCCCACATCGCTACTTTAGGCTTTAGTCTTGGCTGCCGAACTCGTTGTCTCCATAAGAAGCAAGTGAGTCTGTGTAGCTACTATAGTAATGAATCCTTCAATCATGGGCAGGTGTTCTTCACTTAGCGTCTCTTCCGGTTAGAGACCAGGGATCCCACGAAATTAAATCCTTCAATCAGCTAAGTTTATCTAGGAGAAGGATATCTTGGCCAATTCTGGGAGTTGTCTAGCTCAGGTAGTCGCTGTATTCAGGGGAAACTCAGTAGTCGTACCACCCATCCACGTCTGGACATTCCAGATTAGTTTACCATATCCTAATTAGAGAGTACACGCCATGTCTGCAAAGGCAGGGGCGTCTTCTGCTTGTCACAAGGTTAGTCAATTTGTTTATGCATTCGGCCCAGGCTTGTGAATAATTCCTTCAATCTTGATTGAAAATAGAGAAATTTATTAACTTTGCTGGTAGGTAGCAATGCATAACAACTGATAATTCTCGGTATGCAAAATCTTGTTCGTCGAACTGCTTGAGTCTTCAAACTTTATTCGTCTTGAACAAGGTTCAAGGAATTGTGGGAGGTCACATATAATACTTTCTCAAGTTGTAGGCATTCCACTGCTTGTCAATTTCTTTGTCGCTCATGATGGTGAGTGTGTAGTGGACCCTTCCACCTACTCGGCTGATTTTGTAAGGACATTCTCAAATATGAGCCATCTTTTTGGAGCCTTCCTGGTGGGCGATGATGAAGGCTTTTCTGATGACTGAGTCTCCTGGCTGGAACTACCGAATTTTTGCCCTCTTGTTGTAGTTGGAGAGGAGTTGCTGCTGATAGGCTGCAATGCGGGTGATAACCTTCTCGTGCTCTTCCACTTCCAGGTTTAAGTTTGTTGCCATCTCATTTTTGTTCTTCTTTAAATTTGGCAAGACAATGTTGATGCTTAACACCATAGAATTGGGAGGAATGATCACCTTAGAGCCATACGCAAGGAAGAATAGAGTTTCACCGGTTTCTCGTCTTTTGGTGGTGCGATATGCCCACATGACACCAGGGAGCTTGTCTGGCCACTTGCCCTTCTTGTTTGAGGGGGATTTCTTAAGGCAGTCGAGGATGGTTTTGTTGGACGTCTCGGCCCACCCATTGCCCTGTGGATACCTAGGCATGGATATGTGCTGCTTGATGCCACATTTTTCGAAGAACTTTGCCAAGTTTTTGCCCACAAACTGCGGACCATAGTTGGTGGCAATGGAGTGCGGGATGCCAAAGCGGCAGATCATGTTCTTCCATATGAAGCGCCATATGTCCATCTGGGTAGTTGTAGTCATGGGTTCAGCTTCGAACCTATTTTGTGAAGTAGTCGGTTGCTACAATTATCATGCCTCTATCCCAGTGGCAGGTGACATTGGTCCTACCAGGTCCATCGCCCACTACATGAATGGCCAAGGACTCGATTACGGGTGGAGTTCTTTGGCAAGTAGTGCAGGCACGGGCTTGAAACGCTGGCAGCTATCGCATCTTTATGCATACTCATTGGCGTCTTGATGCATGGTTGGCCAATAGTAGCCCGCGTTAAGAGCTTTTTGCTCTAAGGAGCGACCTCCATAGTGGTTTCTGCAGACGCCTTCGTGGATCAAGCTAAGAATCTTTAGGTTGTGGGGAGGCGATAGGTATCGAAGATATGGTCCTGAAAAGGATATTCGAACGACTATGACGTTCCACATGTAGTAACGTGCTACCTTCATATGGAGCTTCATGGACTCCAATCTATCAAGGACGAGTGTTTCGTTGACTATGTAATCGATGATGAGATCTTGCCAACTCGAAGTTATGTTGATCTGCGCACCTATACTATCGGTTCCCCATTTATGTTCGGTTTTTCTTAGTACTCGACTGGGATGGAGCGCCTGAGCTGATGGTCTAAGGCAGAGCCTAGGCCTGCTAGTACCTCTGCGTGGGCATTTTCATCTCGTGGACCTGAGTGAGTAAGGCTGGTTCGGTACAGGATACCAAACCGAAACCCTTGTCCCGATTCCCAAGCCGAAGTTTTCGGGAATCCCAATTTCAATACCAATCCCAAACCAAATTTTCGGAAATCCCAAAATAGTTTTGGGATTTCGGGACAAATCGAGAATCCCGAAATAGTTTTGGGCTATTGGACTAAAATTTGACATATTAGGCTTTTGGGCCAAAATTCAACCTTTTATATTGAAAATAACAGCCCAAATGCATGTGCACAATAGCCCATCTCCTGTTAACATAATCAATCTGCCAATCCTTGCCTATGCACAAGCAATAGCCAATCTGCCAATCTGTGCACAATAGCCAATCTGCTTATTCTACGACACATGCGTGCAACAAAAATAAATTAAGTAACAAATCCAAAAGCCTAAAAATTAGTTACAAGTTAAGGTTTCAAAATAAATAAAGTAACAAACCAAAAAGCAAAAAAATTAGTTACAAGGCCAAGTTTCAAAATAAATTAAGTTACAAACCAAAAGCGATGAGCAAAGCTTAAAGTTTATGAAGATTGTTGGCCTACATTTGAAGTAGCACTACTAGTAGTACACAATCTGGCACGTAAATCAGAGAATCAAATTCCAATCAGTTCTTCAGTAATGCCTCAACAAGAATAATAGATACAACATCTCATAGTAATGCCCCAACAAGAATAACAGATGAGCAAGGAGAGATACAAACAATATATTCAAATATGTCTCGAGGCTTGGGAAAAATAATTATAAAAATGTATATCAGTATATATGCATCTTGAACTTGATGGTGGAATTTGATTGTTCTACAATATATAATTAGATTGTTCTATAATATTCATAGCCTTGCATTAAAATGGTGGAATTAAGCAGAAAGCTAAGAGTTTGTTTGGCATCCTTCTGGAATCCAATGTTTTGTTTTTAAAAATACTGAATGTAGCTAAATTACTTAACAGCTAACACTCATTAGCTTAAAGAAAAACTAAAAATTTGATCCAAGAAGGATACCAAACAAGACCTAATTGATTGATACGAAGTCTTGAAGAAATATCTCTATCAACCAATAAATAAAGGACGTCAATAATGTTTTGATCCAAAGTTCCAAACATTGCTTGGTATTGGGTACCGAAATTTTTGGAATTTTTGATTTGGTATTTTTTCTGTTCGGTTTCAAGAATTTTTCAGTTCGGTTTGGGAATTTTGATATTTTTTTCCAGCCCTATGAGTGAGTATGCACGCTTGGAATTTCACTAACTGCTATCGTACCTTCTCGAGGTATCAAGCCATCTTTGGATGCTTTGCTGCGTATCCCCCTAAGGTTTGGTTGGTGATCAGCTAGGAATCAGAATAGATCATGAGCTTCTTCACTACTAGATATTTCACCAGTCGAAGACCTGCTAGTAAGGCTTCATACTCTGCTTCGTTGTTTGACGCCTTGAAATTTAGAGTGATTGCCTGCTCGAACATCGAACTGTCCCATGTGGTAAAAACTAGGCCTACCCTCAATCTCTGGTAGTTGGATGATACGTCAACATACAAGCGCCAAAAATCTCTTACATGTGGGGTTGGTGCGGCTACATTGTGCTCGACTGCCGTTAGGGCGTTTCTAGGCTAAGTTGCTGCACTCGTCAAAACATCTGTCAGTTTTCGCGCCTTTAACGTCGTGCGTCTGAACTGTGCAGAATATCGCGTCATGAAGATGGCTGCATACGTCTGAAGGTACGGCTTGAGCTTCCGGGTTGCAACAACTAGCGCCAAAATCAAAGTTTTGATTTTCAAGTATTTGGTTTCCACATCGAGGAGAGCTTTTGAACTGTGGAATACAGGTGGTCGGGCCCCCAGCTCTTCTCGTATGAGGGTAAAGCTCATTGCTGCTTTAGATACTGCCATATAGATGCACAGATCCTCTGCTGCTTCTTGCTTAGATAGTAGGGGATGTGATGTTAGGTACTTATTCAAGTCCTGCAATGCTTTCTCGCACTTCGTCGTTCCATTTGTCTCGCTGTGCGTCCTGATTGCCTTGAAAAAAGCTTGCATCGGTCAATAGGTAACGAGATGAATCGATTGAGTGCAGCTGCTCGTCAGGTCAGACCTTGGATCTGCTTTAGAGTGGTGGGGGACTTCATATCCAGGATCGCTCAAATCTTCTTTGGATGTGCATTTTGCATGGTCTGACCTTTTCTTAAGGTCAAAGGATATGTGCTCAGCGCCTTCTTCGGGTTTCCATCCTGATTCATCTACCAGGGCATTGTCGACCTTGACGTCATCTTCTTGACCCGCTTGCTGTAATTGCTATTTGGTGGATGTATAATGGTCTTTCTGCATTTCAGCTGCTACTGCTGGGGTGAAAGACTTCTTCTTCTACTCCTTGAAAACTTGTACAGTATATTGCTGAGACATGGCCTAGTCGCCTTTAGGGCTAGTTTGGTATTGTTGTGCTTTGAAAAAAACTGTTTCTGCTGTGCTGTGAGAATAAGCAGCTATAAAATAAAGCAGCAGAGTGTTTAGTAAACTTTTTTGTAAAAGTGTTTTTGAAAAGAAAAAAAAGGACTATTATAGTGTTTGGTAAACTTTTATGTAAAATAGATGTGAAAAAAAAGCCGATTTTTCAAAGCTGGGTTTTGCAACTTCTTGTTTTCGGCTTTTTCACCCAAAACTGTGAAAAAAAGCTGAAGCTGAATGTTTACCAAGCACAAAAAAGCTCCTAGCTTTTTTTTATGTCAGCTTTTTTCAAAATCACCTCAGTACCAAACCAGGCCTTAATCTCTTCGACTGTTCCTCCTGGGATACGAAATTGGATCTTTTGGTACTTGATCAAGGTCACAGCTCAAATTTTCACTAGCTAGGGTCAACTCCCGTTATAGAAAGATGGGTTGCTGGAGATCATGAAGGTTTGTGATGAGATAATTTGAGGGCTGGTTACGTCGACCGTGATTGTGCCAATGGTAGTTGAGGTAAATCCGTTGAATATGGTCAACACTTCCGCTTTGCGTTTGATCGCGCTTTCCAATCTCATCTTCTAAATGACTGACAGTTGTAGGATATTAACTGAATTGCCATTGTCCACCATAATTCTTTCAACGATGGCGTGGGCCAGTTCAACAGAAATTACCAAGGCGTCATGATCGATGAAGCCGACGATTGGTCCAAGTACAACATCTATGGCTTGAACTGGAAAGATCGATTTTGCCTGCCCAATCTTCCTCTTCTTGGAACTGTTAATGGCCCCCAGATGCTCGGACTTGGCAAAGATTTCATTGATTTGGATTGTCTTGGCTGGGGGTTGGACGTCAGCATCTACTCCTCACCTTGGCTGGGCAGCTGGTCTGTCGACATACTGGTCACACTTGCCTTGCTTCACGAGCTACTCAAGGTACTTCCTCCATGTGGTGCAGTCATTGGTTATGTGCCCGGGACCTCTATGGAATGCGCAGTACTTTGTTTGGTCTATCTTGAAGGGTCCCTTCTCATTGGTGGCGACGGCTTGAACCATGGCTTGTCTTTAAGGTCGTGAAGGATATGGTTGATCGAGATTGAGAACTTGGTGTATGTCTTGGGTGTCGTGCCTCCAACTTCTAGGAGCACTTGGCATCATCCCCAAGGGAATGCGTTTCTGCCAAAGCATAAGAGTCTGCTAGGGGGCAAGTTTTCACCCATGATCAATGCT
>JAOTRO020128328.1:0-13290 GCA_028566515.2 Pyracantha coccinea | reverse complement strand
TCGTGCGGTCAGTTTTCGTTATGTACTATTCATATTTGAATTTTAAATTTTAATTTTTAAATGATTTCTGACCGCACAATATACGATGAACGGACGAGATTGCGGGATCCCTAGAATCCCTAGGGAATGAATCAGGAGAGAATCCTGTTCCTATAAGTATGACTTGATACTATTTATTTAAAAATATTTTTTTGTAAAACTATAGACGAAACGGTGTTTACCCTTTTCGGTCGAATATGACTTTTGGGATGGCCTCAGTAGCTTGACGTGCGATGAGACGAGGAAGGTGAACTGTTAAAGACTGACAGTGAATGGTGATGAAGAATGATTACTCTGGTGGGTCAAGTAGGGACAAAAATAGTCAGAACCAAGTTCCCCGAACGTGGCAAACAAAGATACACAAGGTCACGATCCTGTGCAAATAGAGAAGATCCTCATGATCGTGTTTATCGAACTGTTCAAATTTTATCCAACAGTTACAATTATTATAATTTTAAATGGAACCCCCCATTTATACCTGTTGGATAAAATTTGAACCGCTCGATAGGCTCAGTCAAGAGAATCATCTTCATTTGCTCAGGAGAGGATCTGTTGGATAAAATTTGAACCGCTCGATAGGCTCAGTCAAGAGAATCTTCTTCATTTGCTCAGGAGAGGATCGTGATCCATACACAAGCATTGAAAGTACTGTTTTGGTCGCCATCAAGTGCCAAGTAGCAAAGTGAAAACCCAACACTACCCCTATTGGCCAGCCAGCCTAATCCCAGGTGCCAACCAAGTGAAGTGACCCGCCTCTAGGAAATCCAAACCTGGATGCCGACACCACCATTTTCCTATCTCATATGCATCCCAGCTCACATCGGCATTCAGAACGACACACGTGAGCGCGACTGGCCACAGTATATGTCGCAATTTATATTATGGGGGCGTAGATTTATCGTTCGTTGATTAGATGTGCAAAGTTTGAGAACTGATAATCAGAATAACCTCAAATTAAACTCAATTAATTAACGACTCTTAATCGTTGATGCATACTGATACCTCATAAGTTGAAGATCGCGTATCGTGTACCTGTCGATAAGTGTTCATGAGAAATGTTTCCTCTTCCTTGTTCCCCTCTTGATTTTATGGTATTACTTTGGGCTTGTCAATTCATAAAGTTAAGCAGATTTGGTTTTTTTTTAGGGACCCATGAACGCAACGCCTCAATCTATGGGCTTAACTTTCCTTCTTCTTCATCTGGTGAACCTCTAAGCTCAAATCCATCCTTGGGTTTAAGAAAAGTTCATTGGCCCGCAACTTAGAGTATCACACACATATGGAGGGTTCATATTCAATTGGATCCAACCCTAGAAGATTTCATACTTTAGTATTGAAGGGAACCAAAATTGAATACTTTTATGTCTGTTTCTTTTTTTCATGTGATATCACGTGAGGTGAAACAATAAACACGAATATTACGTGATGCGAAAGATAAAACATACACAAAAATCACGCAAGTAAAGAGATTAGACATAAATTTCGCGTAAAGAAAGAAACATATACAAAGTTACAAACACTTCGGGACAGTTAAGTTATTTAACAATACTTTGCACTCCAATTTCTTTAATCCTTGAGCAGGCAGTCAGGCTTTTGTGTAAGTATATTTTCATTCGATTTTAAATGTTACTTTACAGTAAGATTCTAGGTATATATGCATATATATATATATATATATATATATATAGAGAGAGAGAGAGAGAGAGAGAGAGAGAGAGAGAGAGAGAGAAAACGCTACATCCTCATTAATGAAGTTTTCTGACTAATTTAGCAGATCACCCAGAAATAAGAAAATCTCAGCATAACATTCTATTATAACACTTACCAATGTTTCAAAAAACATCCTTGATGCTTCCTTTCGAGTTTTACCATTTAATAAACTGTCCATGCCAAGAACCTTTTTCCCATGCACAGGTTCCTTATAAAGTAAAGTCTGGAGATACTTGGCAACAGCCCTATAAGAAAATCAAGAGTTGGGTCTTAATAATAATAGAAAACTGATATCAGAATGATAACAAATAATTGACAATCATCATCACAAAAGAACAATCAGCAATTTTAATTTAGGAACTGTGACTAAAGGAATTGTATAGCATAGGAATTATGAAAAACACCTATTTACAAGTACACAACCATTTTCTCGAAGTGGAGAGAGAGAGGGTTTAGGGTTTTTCCATTTAAAAACTCTTAAATCAAAATATAGCAAATTATTTCATATTGTAAGGCTTCAAAACATAAACTTGTCAGTATCACCTTCAACAAGGTCATGCAAACCAGAAAAAGCAATTCCACTGACTTACAATAAAATGAAATTAGCAGCATGCATTAAACATAGAACTGACCATATTAAGTACACATACCTGGTGCGGGAAGACCATCCACTATTCTCAAGAAGACGAGTATCTCCAGCGCATGGCATGTCATCGACATCTTCAGCTATTTCATCATCATCTATATTCAAAAATTCTGAGAACAACAATAAAATATGTTATTCAAAGGAACTCCAGCACATAAGTGCAGGGGCAAAAGAGTATTTTACTTAAAATAGATGTGTAGACACTAGTATAAGAAAGCACATGGTCATCAATTATGCATGCACAGACAAATCTTCATTTATCCTTTAGGTGTCTCACAGCATTTAGTTGTAGCTAAAGTCCAACAAAGTTGAGAAAGGAGTTTGGAAGGGCCAAAAATGTACAAAGAGTACATTCATAAATGCATAAATAGTTCTGTGTAATGTGGATAGTCCATGCACACCAAATCTTCATACAAATAGGTTCTAAGCAGGCTACATAAGAAAAAAGACAGGCCAAGAGATATAAATAAGAAGTCAAGAAGGCAGGAAGAAGAAAAGGTCAACCTGTATCATCTCCAAAAGCTGCATCTTCATAATCCTGCACAATATAGCCAAAATGTGAAAGTTAAAAACACATATTGAACTTTACAGAGAGACAATGCCTATAAAACAAAATGAAATGATGCAGGAAAGAGCCCTGTTTCCAGAAGATAATGCCTATCCGTGAGGCAAAAACATATATAGTTTAGGAACAGCATTACAATGTCACTTCATCTTTTTCTAGTCATTATTAGGGAACTTATCAAACAATTCTCAAAGAATACGGGGTAAAATATGGCAATCATAAAATAAAAAGGATGGCTGGGAAAGTAGTTTTGACAGGCAAGGGAATGCAGCAAATACTTGTTTGAAGAATAAAGGTTTTATTTAGTTCTAACGGAAATAGGGTATCACTGGCATGAGAATGTACCATTGTAACAATTAAACAAAGCCAAATTTATACGTACATGTGTACAAAATGTTTTTGTCCCCAAGAAAAAAAAATAACACATTCATTGGGTTTCCTTTTTCCTTTTTAAAGGCTTACATTCAAAATAACTCTTTTTTTAATATAAGAGATGTTCCAAATTATTTTTAGAACCAACAAGAAAGAATGTTAACAACTTACATCACGATCTTCTGGAGGGAGGTCTGCAGTGACTTCTGCATCGATACCACTATGTGGACCAACCTCCCGGCAACCTAGATTTTCCTTACCATTCCAGGAAGCATTCTCGTTGTCTTCACCATGAATACAATAAGAGTTTGGGTTGTCATCACAATGCAAGTTTGCCTCCAGGACCTCAGTTTCATTCACAGTATGTTGCTCGCTGTTTTCAATTTCTCCCACAGATTGATCAGTTGAAAAACTAAGGTTTTTGCATTCCCCAGTTGCAAGCATAACATTTACACTGTCGGTAAGTTCAGATGCACCTATCTGAACATCTGCTCTGATTTCGACACTCTGGTCAACAACTTCAATGGCATCAACTTCTTTCTGGATACTTGACTCCACTATCAATGCGTCCACCTCCATGGGTTGGGCGTCCAACTTATTGTCCAGTGACCCGCATAATGCATCGATCTGCAGTGACGCATTTTCCTCCTCAGTTTTATCCATAAGCCTTGACTGGACGTTAACTTCAGCTGACACCTTGTAAATATCTTCTAAAACAGGATCAGCAACTTCAAAATTTTCTTTGTCAATTTCCATTTCAGCTATCTCTCCCAAGGGTTCATGTTTGGAAGTATTAAGTTCTTCCAAGTCACTGATCCTTTGTTCTTCAGCATCAGTATGGTGAGACTTTAGGTTATGATCTTCCTTCTGGTTTTCGTTCTCAATGTCAGCAGGCTGTGCTGCTGCGTCATCTCTAGCTATTAAAGGTTCAGTGCTTCGAAGGGGTTCAATTTCTTTAGTAGCATTTGGCTCCAGAGAGGATGCTACATCCTTCAATGGCTCCATAGAAGCATTGTTTTGATCATTTTCAGAAACCCGGGTTGTACTCAGATCAAATGCTTCAGTGTGCAGATACATCAGTTCCGCCGACATGCCTGACAAACATCAAACAAATTCAGGTGGCTTGTAAAGATTTTGTGAAGTATATCAATCATTCACATGGCTACCAGTATTCCTAAATAAACCAATAAATGATAGGCAGTAATTGTATACACGCACATCTAATTATATTTAACTTACCAGTAAATATGGGTTCAGTGAAAATTGCATCTTCCAAAAATTGTCGCTGAATCATTGAAATTTCTGGGCGAGTACAAGGAGCCTTTTTTCGCACACGACGTATGTCTTCAGTATTTGTCAACTGCTGGCGTATTTGACTTCAGAAAACCAGCAGGCCAGTAGTTAGCATTGAGAGAGAGAGAGAGAGAGAGAGAGAGAGAGAATAATGTAGTATGCAACAACTTATACAATCAGATAGGCCTAGCATGCTTAGTATGTTTATTTTCATCTCAAAAATTTACGGAGTATCTAAAGTAAACTACCAGTCAGTCAGGTCCCACTCTGCTACAACTACCGAATAATATACTTAAAACAAGAAAACATTATTTTCAAAAGGAATCACTTTTCTTATGCTTGATCAAAATTAGTTGGTGTCCGTTATCACATACTCGCCATGCAAAACCATTGTATCATCCATTAGCACTTTCCTCTTTGAAGAGGTACCACGGACAGCAGTTCTTGAGCGTTTTGTGCACATTATTTCAAGTGCAGGCGGAGTGGGTTTCATTTTTAGAACTGAAGACCTTCTTCCAACTGAAGCAACAAAAAAATTTTAGTTCAGTCTTCATCATATAAGCCTTATAACTCTATCAAACAAAGATTCAGGGGGAAAAAAAAAAAAGATAAATGCCAGAATGATCTATCAACACAAAAAGAACCCATTTGATACCTAAAATAGAAGACAATAAATCATCATCATCAGGGATAGATTCTGCGGTTCTCTTTTCTCGGGCCACCCCAAATGATTCAACTGAATTTAAACTCTGCACTGTCATTGTACTTTCTGTGGAACTACGTTTTTTCCCTGATATGAATTTAATTTCATCACCATCACCGGCATCCCCAACTATGACTTCTTTTTCAGGCGTAGTTTCCACTATAATATCACTTGGTTTAGAAGTGAACCCCTCTGGTACAGAGAGCAACTTTTCAGGTGCAGGCAAGTTAGAAGTGGCAGATCTATCCAAGTTCTCCAATTGAGTCTCCAAAGATGTTGCATTGTCCAATGAACTTGGCCCTACAACCTCAGATGGTAAGTTGCAAGGGACTTCCGAAATTTTATCGGTAGGAGATAGCATATCACGATGACTTGGGAGGGAGCCACATGCCCGGAGCACAGGCACTTCAGCAGCTGCTGTGTCTTCATACGTAACAGGCTTCAAAGGATCTGTAATGATAGGTGTGCATGATTCTCCCATATTATTAGCAATTTCAACATCATTCTGTATTTCAGGCTTTAAATATGTCTGTTGATCCTCCAAATAATCCTCTGATACTCTCGGAAAGTTACTACTTGAACAAATCTTACGAGAAGGGTCATCCAACTCAGATGTGACCTGGGAGCAGCTAGGAGATGCATCAGTTTCATCCAACCTAACTCCAGCAGGTTCTACATGTTGGTCATCCTTTTGATCTAGGCAGGGCATAAGTGGTTCATTGTTTATCACAATACCATTATGTATATCTTCCACCCTGTTTCGGCCATCCAATGCACCAACTGTCCCCTTTGAACATTCCAATACTGGAGAAAAGGGTTTAATTTGGTCATGCTCCTGTGGCTTTGCTTGTTTTATCTCTATATCGCCCAAATGATAGCCATTCTCCTTGGTACTATCATCCCCACAACGTGGACCTGACATACTACCAGCATTTTCTGAGCTGCCCACGGATGCTAAGTTTGATAAATTACGGTCTTCAAAATCCAACTGATCATTGCAGGCCATAGGTTCCTGAACAGCAAACAGGTTTGGCTCTTCAAATAGTCCAGGAGTTGATGGAGCCTGAGCATATGCGACCAAATCAGTATTTGCAGCCAGGACTTCATTCTGTTCAAAAGGGATAAAAAAAAATATTCGTCACTGAGGCAAGAATTGTATTATACATAATATTACATGAATCGCATCTCCGTCCACCCCTCAACAACAACGAAAAAAGAAACAGAATAGAACCTTGCTTACACATCGCAAATGACGAATAAATAGGACAAGAATTAAAACAGAAGAAAATAAGCTTTTGGGTGGTATTAATAGACCTGGCTTTCAATCCCATTCATTTGCATGGTTTCTGAAGTTCCAGGTATCCCCTCATACATATCATGCTTTTCCAAAGGTGTTACTGATTGGCCCAATGTCTGAGGATCACCACTGAAATAGTAGAGAATGAATGGGGTACATCAGAAAAGTTGTAGTGTCCTAAGTGATTCCATGGATCAAAGAAATAAAGAAACCACACAACCATACACAACACCGCCTAACAGGGACCAACCTCATCAACATGAAAAAAATTCCAAAGAAACAAATAAATGCAATGAGGGCAAAAAAACCCAACTTTATTATTAAGTAGATAACAGCATACCACTCACAGTTTTCTTCTGCAGCTTCATGACGGGGAAAAAAATATACTTTGCTTAAAAATTAAAATAATAAATCACCACCACCACCATTCAATACTTAAGAGATTATTGAATTCCAGACAGATAAATTACAAATTTCAGCGTTCAACTTTACCGTGAAAATTGGAGCTAAAACATGAGAATCTACAAATCCTAACACTTCAAATTTGTAGTCTCAAATCCTGTGATTTAAAATTTATTGGATACTTCAAGTTTACCTTATCCAAACCCACGATTATTATCTTTTCCATATATAATTAATCTTAAGGATATGGTGGTCAAAAAGAAGATGGGTGAAAGCAGAGGCTTTGTTTACTTGAAAAGAGGTAGAAACATAGGTCTAAACAATCCAGCAATGAAGTTTTTTTTTTTTTTTCAGATTCCAGCAAAGAAGTTGAGATGCTCTAATTCTAACTTATAGAATCCTCTTTGTGCAATCAAACAATGTGTGAAAGAATTAAAATTGTAACCCATGCTTGACACTTTTGAGATATAGAATTTACTCTGAAATTCCATCATTCCCTTGAGCTGAAACCTTGCCAAAAAACAGGTCCTGTTTTCCATCAGTCAAAACACAATAGCATCTATAAGTGACATATATACATACGTGATATAATAGTTTTGTATTCTAGGAAACATAAAGATTATATTAGTGAGGTCTACAAAGGAAGTAAAATCAAAGTGGACCACAGCCTACGGAAAACAAGCCGCCATAAACAAGGTAAATGACAAATATATCAGAGTTAAGCCACTATATTCTTGCATAAGCAACACATAACACCAAAGAGCACCCAAAAAAACAATGAAAGCTACACATGACCCAAAGGATTTGAAGACATTAAAAATTGGTCTTCAATTGAAAATCAGCCCAAGCTGGCTTTCAGATTATATAAGAGATTTAAACAAAGACACTAGAGAGACGGGCACATATGGTTTCTTGAAGTGGTTATAAATTATATACAACAGTCAGTAAAAACCCACTAGCCCACTTTTTACTTTGTCCAAGCCCATATGAGAATATGAGAGCTTGCACATGTGAACTTTAGCCACTCCAACCAACTTGAAGCATTCTAAGAAGGCTTTCGTTTTAGTCGGTGAGTGACACAGGTAATGCCAAACCCTATAACAATCAATTAGCGAAACCGTAGTAACAAATCAATAAAAGCAGTGGCAAGCCATAATTTCACTGCAACAACACAAATTTTAAATAAACCATGCATAAAGAGGAAAAAAGATAAATTTTCCATGTATGCAAAGGAAAGGAAGTCTTGTGATTCCATACTATTCAACTATCCAGTCCATTACCAAATTCTTCCACTTAAAAGTTAATACTACAAAGCAGGAACAAAATATTACCTCATCAAATTCCAGACCAATTTGAGAAGTATCGCCATCACCAAACCGCTCTGAAAATGAACCAGGAAATATTGGACATTTAAGTTAGCTCGTACATAAACATCATTAAGCTTTATCCTAACCATCAAATTTAATTCAATGTACAATCAAATCACTCATGACAGTGAATTGATGAGTACTAACCATCCAATCCAAATTGAGATGTTGAGTAAACCACAGCCTCCATTGTATCTTGGAGAGTTATTTGCTCCCTTGTACTGACATGATGGTCAACATAGTTACTGCAAAACAACTAAATGTTAAAACCAACACAAATACAAATCTTCATATCCAGCATCTCTACAGCGAACGCTTTAGTCCTAAACATAATTGAACATACTAACCCCTGAAAAATTTCATTATCTGGTAGCTCAAAATCATCAAGATCAAAAGTCTCAGGCAAGGTTATGGAATGATACGGAGCAGTAGATTCTTCTGGAGGTAAATCGACTGCAGTGGAGCGAAAAGCTTGCTTTATCTTAAGCAAAGCCTCACTACAATCATCAAACAGGTAATTCACCTTTCTAGAATATATCCTCACCACACCAAGCAGAAGATGGCTGGACAACCGGAGAGCAATCGGAACTTCAGGAAAAAGAATAGAATCTGTAACCAAAGATAGATCATCAAAGTTAGATGAGTGGATAGATGAATTGGAAATTAAGAGAGAGAGAGAGTACAAATTGAAAAACAACTGAGCTTACTGAGTGCAACTACATGCCCCATGAAATTTAATGCAAGAATAAGATCTAAAAGAATTTAAATGCATGAATTAACTAAAAGTGCTCTGCACTTAAAGAAATTTTATTTTTCTTGAATTGTTTTTTGGCGGAGAAGAATGAAACATTTAATTAGAAACAGTAAAAGATTGAAAGCAATAACTACTGATACAATTACACCATAACCATACATTATGACATGCATGATGCACCATAAGTCAAATCTGTCTGATGAATTACAAAGCCTTAATTTATGGAACAAAAACCAAATAAGAAGCCCTGTGTAACTAAATTACTAAGACATCTAGCTTTGAAAACCTGAGATAATTATACCACGAGCATACGCAAAGTTAACGCATAAGTAAAAATATTTGAGAACTAGAAAACCCTAAATTACAATAATCCTGGTCTATTCTGCATCAGGTACACTTCTGGGCATCATTACGGCCTTCAGTTTCTTTAGAACTCATGGATAAGTAGCTTTATCACATCTGTTGATGTATTCGGCGAGTGTATTCAGTTTTTAGGTTTCTTAGCCCAGTGGATATCTTATCCACTGCACTGTCCACCACCTGTTCTTTTAAAGAAGATCTGTTTTCTTGTGAATTAATAATAAAAATAACTGGGGAAGGAAATTCGGAAAAGAAGAAGAAAACACAGCTCTTCTTGGAAATGTTTGTGGAGATTGCCTTTCAAATTTAACTCTTTTAGGTATGATGTGATTACACGCAAATACGGATTATATGTCAATACTATGGGATAATAACATGTGGTTAATGGCTCCCTGCAGAATAATATCAAGGATATTATTATTTAGTTTCCTATATCATCTATATTCCTATTTATTATGGAATTAAGATTATTTTCCTACTTCTTGTAGATTTACAATCTTTCCTGTTTGTTGTATGATTAGGTTATTATAAATAGGTGCTTTGTTCTACTTCTTGTAGATTTACAATTCTTTCCTGTTTGTTGTATGATTAGGTTATCATAAATAGCTGCTTTGTAATTCAATATTGGTAGACTTGAATGATTGATTAAAAGGATTTTCTCCCTGTTTATCTTCTTTTCTCTAAATCTTTATGCTATCTTGATCTTCTTCTCCAAAGTCTATTCTAATCCTCTGTCTGATTCTCCTAAATTCTCTTCGGCCTATCCCTTTTCTGTCATCTAACTCCAAACCCTAATTTCTGGTTACTCGTTCTACAGCACTCCCATCGTTGTCCTTGGAAAGTCATTTCAGACCGCATGAGTTCATATTTCCTAATATTGGGTTGTGCAAATCATTTCCTCGTCTTTATAGATTAAAATAGAGTATGGTACTCTCGTAATGTATCCATGGCAGTGTAGGTTGGTTTCTTTTCCATGGGTTGATATCATAAGTTTCGTAGGGTCCCTTTGACAGAAAAATATATCCTTACAATCTGCTAGATCGAACAGAAGGTCTTGGAAACTTAGAGGTGAGACATTTGGTCTCGTGCAAGTCTTATTTCAGCAAGTTAAGTGATGAGCCATCTTCCAATGGTTAATCATCCTCCCGTGATTTGATAGGTTAAAGTAGCTAAACATGGTCCTTTTTGTACTGAAAAGCTGTTGCATCCCAAAATGCCCTATGTTATCAAGGGGTTTGTGCTAGTTTTTCTTTTTCTGAGTATCAATCCTAGTGGTCATCCTCTACTAGATCGAAATCCTAGTGGTCATCCTCTACTAGATCGAAATCCTAGTGGTCATCCTCTACTAGATTGAAATCCAGAAAGAGTAAAAGAGTTCCGAAATGGGCAGGCATATTGTGATACCATGCAAAAACAATGCCTAATTTTGTATTAACCCCCCCCCCCAAAAAAAAAAGGGAAATGGTGTCTTGATTCATTGAGTAGCTTTTCCATGAAATTTTATTGCTGCTTTTCGCTAAAAATGAATGCAGATATGGCTTTTCAGCCTTATGGTTTGATTTGGAAAATCTAAAGAGCCCCGTAAAGTGAAAGTCTTTACTTAGATAGGGGCTCGTGGGAAGGTTAACACTTGCGACATGCTTCAAAAAAGAAGACCCAATTCTTACATATGCTCTTAGTAGTGTATCCTTTGCAAGAATTGTCTATAATCTGCTGATTGCATCTTTTTACGCAGTCCAGTGGCTTTTAATCTATGGCTGCATTTGTTTAGGGAGTTCACGATTAATTGGGTTGTATCCAGAGGTTGTTCTTCTTTTATGTCAGCGAAGCAAAATTTACCTGCAGAGGTTTGGTTATGTTCTAGGTAATATGGATGGAAAGAAATAGGATAATATATGAGGATTTTGCTGGCTGTAGAGGAGAGAAGTTATGGGAAAACAATGATTTACCAAAAATAAAAAGTGTGGGAGGATGTGTAGTTCCTAGCGGATAAACACATTTGGAGCATTCTTGTAGGCTTTATTATCTCCAAATCTAGGGACACACAAAATTTTCTTTATTCATGCAGATTATATTTTCTCCAGGTTAGCTGTTCTGTAATGATTGTATTGCTATCTGTACATTTGGTTTCCACCGTTGTAGTTGTATTATTTCTGTTTCTTTTAAAGGAAAATTTTTCCAGCGTTTACAAAATTCAACCAATTCATAATTCAAGCTGAAAAATTGCTGCTATCATTTTCCTATATTTTCTCGAGAGAAGAAATCATAAAAACATGCAGCACAGAAGGTAAAAAAATGAGGACTGACCTACGGAGACGCCAATATCGGTGTCGGCGACCTGATTCTTGCGAAGCTTGCGCTCCAAATGTGCCGCTATCCATATCGTTCCAAGAGGACCTTTCTTGGCCAATATAAACTGAGAATAAAACATTTCTCTCTGCTTTTTTTTTCCTTCTCACCAGATTACATACAACAATCTTTCTATACAGGTACAGGCGAAGCGAACCCCCAATTTTTACGCCAGCCAACCTAGAGTTAAGAACATCAAAAGGAAAAATACTAAATTTACATGACAAGACTTAACCTCCAAAACCTAAAAACTTGCAATCGTCTCCTCAACCTAACAGTGAGGATTTAGGAAAATCCCAAATTAACAAACAAGAAAACCCTAACAAGCCATAGCGCTATTCTACCCTTTCAGAAAGCCCAACACTTATCATCCGCGACTATTTGGCCAAGAATTTGGAGCTTTGGGAGAAAGAGATACAGGAACCTTAAAGTAGTTGGAGTTGACGAAGCGTAGCTAAATTGGAGTTGGAACTTTGAAACCCAGGCGTCGTAAAACGACGCTGTGTAGATACATAGACAAAATTATACAGCTTGGAGTTGGATTTGCAAAGGTGCCAGGAACTGAGTTTGACCCAGTGAGTCAGAGATCGGACCGAGTCGAAGCGTTTATGGAGAGAGACTATGTGGAACAGAAGAGAGGTAGCGCCTCTGGATTTTCGAACTTGGTTAGGTTATGGTGTGGGTTGGTGCACCTTTGGTGATGGATAGATTTTGGATTTTGGATTTTGGATTTTGGATTTTGGATTTTAGGGATCAAATAGCTTGGAGCACCAAAAACGAAAGTACGTGGAACAATATTTTCTCTCGTTCGAAATGACTTTACTGTCTTACATTTACACTGGGCTATAAAATTAAACTTCTTTCAAATTTTTTCTAAAATTTTAAGTAAATGTTAGAACTTATAAATTGACGTATATTAATTCTCTTATTTAAATTCATAAATATTTTTCACATGAAAAAAAAACTTGAAATTTGAGACCTTCAATTCTCAAATTTAAATTCTATATAAATAGATTTCATTTTCTAATTTCTATGATTAAAAGTTTTAAAATAACAAATTTTGTATTCAATTCTACTGTTCTTTTAGGTTAACCAAACAAGAAATTTCACAAATTCTAGAAAATAAAATCTCGTCATTTCAATTTCTGTCATTTTAAAATTCCTCCAAACATAGTGTTTAGGGGCATATTCAATTGGAAATGTGAGAGATTTTAATGGATTTATAAATTTTTATAGAGTTTAATTGCTTTGTAGAGATTTATATAAAAATTATGATTTTTTTTTCAAAATATAAAAATTATGATTCAATTCCCTCAAAATCTCATGGGAGATGTGAGATAATCTCTCTAATTCCCTTTAATTCCTCAACTCTTTCAAATTCTTTAAAATCAATGTCTAACTGAATACATCTGAAATGTTATAAACTTCTTTAA